>SJYV01005893.1:462088-514706 GCA_006410875.1 Neotragus pygmaeus | reverse complement strand
GTGAATCCATCCAGCCATCTCATCCTCTGTCGTCCCCTTCTCCTCCTGCCCCCAATCCCTCCCAGCATCAGGGTCTTTTCCAATGAGTCAACTCTTCGCATGAGGTGGCCAAAGTATTGACATTTCAGCTTTAGCATCATCCCTTCCAAAGAACACCAGGACTGATCTCCTTCAGAATGGACTGGTTGGATATCCTTGCAGTCCAAGGGACTCTCAAAGAGTCTTCCCAACACCACAGTTCAAAAGCATCAATATTACTCAGCTATAAAAAAGAACACATTTGAGTCAGTAATAATGAGGTGGATGAACCCAGAGTCTAGGGTACAGAGTGAAGTAGGTCAGAAAGAGAAAGACAAATATTGTATATTAACATGTGTTTGGAATCTAGAAAGATGGTCCTGATGAACCTATCTGCAGGGCAGCAATGGAGACGCAGACACAGTGAACAGACTTTCGGACACAGCGGGGGAAGGAGAGGGCAGGACGCACTGAGAGAGGAGCATAGAAACATACACATCACCACATGCAAAACACATAGCCTGTGGGAATTTGCTGTGTGATGCAGGGAGCTCAACCCAGTGCTCTGTGACAACCTAGAGGGGTGGGAGAGGGTGGGATGCGGGAAGGAAGTTCAGGAGGGAGTGGACATATGTATACCTGTGGCTGATTCATGTTGATGTATGGCAGAAAAAAGACACAATATTATAAAGCAATTATCCTCCAATTAGAATTAAAAAGCAAACCAAAAAATGGTTGAAATGGTGGGTTTTATGTTATTTATATTTGCCACGATGAGAGAGATGCTGATTATCCAGTAAATTCTCCCAGCTCTAAGGGACTTTCCTTAGTTAAGGTGGTTAAGTCCAGCTGTTAAGACTCTGCCTTCCAATGCAGGGGCTGAGGGTTTCATCCCTGGGTGGGGAATTAAGACCCCATATACCATGCGGTGGACTTCCTAGGTGACGGTAGTGATAAAGAATCCACCTAATGCAGGAGACATAAGAGACATGAGTTCGATCCCTGGGTCGGGAAGACTTCCTGGAGGAGGGCATAGCAACCCACTTCAGTATTCTTGCTCGGAGAATCCCATGGACAGAGGAGCCCGGCAGGCTACAGTCCATAGGGTCACAAAGAGTCAGACACAACTGAAGGGACTTAGCACGAACGCAGGCATGCCATGCGGTGCTGCCAAGAGAAAGAAAATGCTCACAGCTCTATAAGGCGGTATTGTTCTCTATTTTAAACAAGGAGGAAGTGTGGCTTCCCCAGTACCATGGAGCCAACTGAGATTCGAAGCCAGCTTGTTATAACACGGAGCCAAGTTCAGCAGAGCAAGTTTCCCGCTGTGAAACTGCTTGATCGAATCCTGGTCTCTTGCATAGCAGATGGATTTTTTACCACTGAGCCGCCAAGGAAGTCCACTAAGGGCAACTGCCACTCCACAAATCTCATTTCTCTCTGAATTAATCAATTTAGTGATCACTTTGGTCCTAATCAAGCTAAAGGGAAGAGAATTGTAGGAACCCTTTTGAGGTGATATGTAAGACTTGTTTTTATAAAACTGACTACCCGGAACCCAAGAAGGAAGGCAAAAGCGCCCTGTGCTTCAGCTGCTGTTCAGTCCTAGGTGGGATCTGCCTTCATGGACATGTACTGTGTACTCACACAGACCTCCTCGGATGCTGAAAGCATAGCAGAGCTCCCAAACTCCTGCATGCAAGTCTTTGAAGCAATTCTTTGTGTATGAAGCACTGTATCCTCAGTCAGCCATCAATAAAACTCTGCTGGGCACATCTGAACATTAAGAAAGGTTCTTTCCTTCCTGCTCCCAAAGAGAGAAATCGCTTCCCCTGGGTCTGACTGTAGTCTATATAACGTGATGAGAGGAGTTACTGTCCTGCCTAGGGCTGCCCTGGCGGCTCAGACGGTAAAGCATCTGCCTGCAATGTGGGAGACCTGGGTTTGATCCCTGGGTGGGGAAGATCCCCTGGAGAAAGAAATGGAAACCCACTCCAGTATTCTTGCCTGGAGAATTCCATGGACAGAGGAGCCTGGCAGGCTGCATAGTCCATGGGGTCGCAAAGAGTAGGACACAACTGAGTGACTAACACTTTCCATCACTGAGGAATAGATCTCCAAAGGGACCTGCTGCTGCTGCTGCTGCTAAGTCTCTTCAGTCGTGTCCGACTCTGTGCGATCCCATATTCGGCAGCCCACCAGGCTCCCCCGTCCCTGGGATTCTCCGGGCAAGAACACTGGAGTGGGTTGCCATTTCCTTCTCCAATGCATGAAAGTGAAAAGTGAAAGTGAAGTCGTTCACTGGTGTCCGACTCTTAGCGACCCGATGGACTGCAGCCCACCAGGCTCCTCCGTCCATGGGATTTTCCAGGCAAGTGTACTGGAGTGGATTGCCACTGCCTTCTCTGCCAAAGGGACCTACCTGTCCCCCAAGTCTTCACCTTCCATGGTGCCTTGATTCTCTTCAGGTCCTCATCAGGGTCTTACTGGGTTTCTTGTCACAGTGCCTTGGTGGACTTTGGACTCTCCACACTTCCCCCCTCACACTTATTCAACAAATTTTTAATATCTAATAATATGATGCAAAGAGCCAACTCATTGGAAAAGACCCTGATGCTGGGAAAGATTGAGGGCAGGAAGAGGAGGAGATGACAGAGGAAGAGATAGTTGGATGGCATTACTGACTCAATGGACATGAATCTGAACAAATTCCAGGAGATAGTGAAGGACAGGGAAGCCTGGTGTGCTGCAGTCCATGGGGTTGCAAAGAGTAGGACATGACTTAGCAACTGAATAACAACAATGTATGCCAGCCACTGTGCTAAGCTTTGGGAACACAGTGATGATTCCATATAATCCCATGACCCCAGATGTGGTTGCTGCCTTCCAGAACCCACAGTTTTATGGGGAAGACTGGCCAGCAGGCAGTTACAACTGCAATAAGCTTCTGATGAGAGCAGGCTCAGCTCTGTACGTATCAGCTTCCTGGGCACTGTCCTCTGCCCTGAGCCTCCAAGTTTTTGCTCCCTGGGTCTGGAATGACTTCTGTCTGGCTCACTCTTACCTGCTGACAGTCTATCAGGGTCTGAGAGACTCCAAGCTGTCCTCTCTCCAAAGCTTTTCCTAATACCTCTACTCCAAATGAGTCTCTTTTCTACCTTCTTCTTGCTTCTTTCTTGAACATTTATTATAAATACATGTCTGTGTACTAAGTCGCTTCAGTTGTATCCAGCTCTGTGGCCCCATGGGCTGTAGCCCGCCAGGCTCCTCTGTCCATGGCATTCTCCAGACAAGAATACTGGCGTTCCCATGCCTTCCTCCAGGGAATCTTCCCAACTCAGGGATCGAACCCACATCTCCTATGTCTCCTGCATTGGCAGGTGAGTTCTTTACCACTAACACCAACTGGGAAGCCCTATTATAAGCACAACACAGATTATCTTCAAGTTTGTTCGGCATATTTGTCTCCGTCTGGAGACTGGCATTATCAAAGGCAGGAATCACATGTTCTCCGCAGCATCTAGCACAAGCATTATGAATAGCTGGCATGTGATTTGTATTGTTTTAAATCTAATGTTGCACAGTCTCAAGAATCTATAGGAAAGAATGTTTGAATTCCAAGTATCTTTCGTAGAATTCTGCGCCCTTCTCCAGGGGCTCTTCCTGACCCAGGGATTGAACCTGAGTCTCTTGTATCTCCTGCATTGGCAGGTGAGTTCTTTACCACTAGCACTACCTGGGATGTCCTTCCAAGTGTCAGAAGAGCCTCAATATGATGGATAAACATATTTGGCACCCTGTAAGAACTGCATTTTATGTTGAAAGTTGCTAGGGCTGATGAATTATTGTCGGAATAACTGTACCTTTATTTTGGAGAAGACCCACTTTATAACTAAAATGCAGTATCCCAGCTTCTAGCATATGGCTTTGCAGATACTCAGCTAACCTTCCCAGTAGAAGAGTCAACAAATCTCCACCCATATCAGTTTTTTTCCTCTACAGAGTGAAGCTAATGGAGCAAAGAAAAATCCCCAAGATTATTTCCTCATCTTCCTTTTACCCCACCCTGGACTTCTGAGATAGCAAGGTCTACAACACTTGGCAGTGTCGTGTCTCCCAGAAATAATGCTGACATCCATTCCCCATGTCAAGCATTTATGGAGGAAGAGCAACAAAGAACAGAACAAGGGACTTATGGGAGTTTGTTCCTTCAGTCTGAATCTTAAAATGTAGAAGTTTCTCCTATGTTTAAGCTGTGCTGTTCTGATGGGGCTAATCAGTTGGTGAAACAGATACTTCTATGAAGTTAAAATTCTAAGAAACAGAAGGAAAATGAAGTGTTTAAGGAACAATATGGTATTGCAAAAGAAGTTTGAAAAAAGACCCTAAGTGGCTGTCAATGAATCTCTCAGTTTGTTTTTCTGGGAATGTCATAACTTATTTTTTGAAAGATAGTTTTTCTGTGTATAGACTTCTTTGTTGACCATCTTTTTCATTCAGTACTTGGAATATTTCATCTCAATGCCCTCTAGCATCCTTGATTTATGATGAGAAGTCAGCTTTTAATCATATCGATGATTCCTTGTAAGTGATGAGTCATTTCTTTCTGCTTTCAAGATTTTCTCATTGTCTTTGTCTTTTGACAGTTCTACAAGGATATGGTTAGGTGTGGGTCTCACTGAGTTTATAGTATTTTGAGTTTTTTTAAGCTTCTTAGATATATGAGTTTTCATCAGATTTGGGATGATTTTGGCCACTAATTCTTTTTTTTTTTTTTTTTCCCACCCCGAGCCCCGCCGCCCTGGCCACTAATTCTTCAAACGTATTTTCTACCTCTCCTTCTGGAACTCCAATTACATGTATGTTGGTGTGTTTGATAGTGTCCCACCATCTTTGAAGCTCTGTATGTTCTTCTTTATTCTTTTATTTTAATTTCTCAGCCTGCATAATCTCTCTTTAGGTTTATTCTTCTTCATGGAGCTTTCTCTGAGTCCCTTGAATAAGTTTACCATTTTATTTGTTATTATGTAGTTACTGGTGACTCAGTGGTAAAGAATCAGCCTGCAATGCAGGAGACCTGGGTTCGATCCCTGGGTTGGGAAGAGCCCTGGAGGAGAGCATGGCTACCCACTCCAGTGTTCTTGCCTGGAGAATCCCATGGACAGAGGAGCCTGCAGGGCTACAGTCCATGGGCTCGCAAAGAGTCGGACACGACTGAGTGATAGGACATATGCACTGTGCTGTACGTTAGATCCCTGGAGCTTATTCATCTTGTGGAGTTACAATGTTAGTGATATATTACAGGATTAATCATTTTCTCTTTGGGAACACTGATTTAAAATGCTGTGTTCTCAGAGAGAGAGAACAGCCTTGTGGTTGCCGAAGGTAAAGGTGGGGAGGGGGAGGGATGGATTGGGAGTTTGAAATTAACAGAGGTAAACTATTATATACAGAATGCATAAACAACAAGGTCCTACTGTATAGTACAAGGAACTATATTCAATATCCTGTGATAAACCATAATGGAAAATAATATGAAAAAATGGATTATATATGTGTGTGTGCATGAATCATTTTGCTGTACAGCAGAAACTAACACAACATTGTAAATCAACTTCCTTAATGTAGGTTATCACAGAATATGAAGTGTAGTTGATTTATAATATTGTGTTAATTTCTGTTGTACAGCAAAGTGATTCATATATATATATATACACACACATGCATTCTTGTTCATATTCTTTCCCATTATGGTAAATTAACTATACTCCAATAAAATTAAAATAACTTTTAAAATAAACACAATTAAAATAAAACTATATTCAAAAAGTAAAATGTATTAAATGTTGTTTTCCAAGTATTATTGCATTTTTTCTTTTTGCAATAGAAACCTTACTGATACACTGGCCAAACTTGTTTGTCTAGCTGTCTCACTGCCATTTAAGGGCATCTCCTCTTTGGGTGCAATTAAAGGACATGATAATGAATGGGGCCCAACCAGGCCAAAATCTCAATTCCACTGGGATAAGCCATGAAAGGTTAACTTAGCAGAAGCAATTTAGGGAGAAAGTGAAATATGATGGCTGTCATTTGAATAGGCTAACATCGATCATTAATCTAATATAAGGGCTAATGTTTCTGAATATGCACATTCCTTTTCTTCTTAGCAAATCAACTTCCTCTAGAGTTGATAATCAACTCATTCTCTTTCGGTGTTTCTTTCATGAATGTTTCATCTTCAGGAGCACACATACATACTGCACCCTTTATGATGAGAGCTGTGGGCACTGCTCTCTAAGTGGACAAGATCAAAGAGCTCATTTCCTTATATTTCGTGTATCGTTAAAGTAGGTGTTTTTTCATCAGGAATGACTCACCAAAGTAGAACTATTCGATCTCTTCTGAATGATCTTCCGGTTTGGAATTATGCTTTCTTTCATAACGAGTTGCCAGACTGAATGATTTTTTCAAGGATGCCTCATTTCTCCATCTCAGCTAGCAGACACACCCTCATTGTTCAAAACACTGAGCTTTTCACTTCTTCTTTTGAAGGCAGACCACTTATGAAACAGCTGCCCACATTGCTGCCCTGATAACTGTTTGGAAGCACAGAATCATTTCTGTTGGCAATATCATTGCTCTGGGTCAGGCTACAAAATAGCCAAAGAAACACATTTGTCTTCTCTCAAGTTCTAGTGGAAGTGAACTTTAGGCTGTAAATGCTTCTAGTGAAGGCTCTCTTTCCCTAGAAGAGATCTCAGTGGGAAAATGTACTCTTCAGTGAATTTGTTTTCTGACGGGGATTTTTGGCACGACCATTTATAAAGTGGCCCATGGTGAATCTCCATAATAGCACATAATGCATGCAAAATACTTGCCTCATCTAGCAGAGGTATTTTTATGTTTGACAGCTACTTTTAGGATCCATAGGGAACATTGCTAGAACAATCAGTTACTCTTTTGTATTAGTAAAATACACAAAAGGTTTCCTTTTGATGCTAAATTCCAGATCCATACTAATTTGGCCCCTCCTTCAGTGTAGTTGCAAAAAGTGGCCATTAATCAAATCCTCAGCTTTTAGTATTAAATTTACTAGGGGTTTCCCTTGTGCTCAGATGGTCAAGAATCTGCCTGCATTGGAGGAGATCTGGGTTGGACCCCTGGGTCAGGAATGGCTAAGTCTGAGTAAACTCCTCAAGATAGGACAGAGGAGATAGGAGAGGATAGAGGAGCCTGGCGTGCTGCGGTTCATGGGGTCACAAAGAGTTGGATACCACTTAGTGACTGAACAAGTATTAAATTTATAAATTAATTTAGGAAGTTTAAAATTTTTTACAATATTGAGTTTCACATCCAGGAAAATTGTTTTTATTTATGACTTGTTTATTGCCTTGCATAAAGTTTTATTACTTTTTCAAATATTTCTGGTGCACCTCTTTTTCATAGCTTCTACTTATTATGTTTATCATTTTGAATGGATTTTTAAATTAAAATTTCTATTTGGTGGTGGCAGTATATAGAAAAACTATTGATATCTCTGTTTTTACCCCTGTACGTAACTGTGTGGGCAATCACTCTTATTAGTTCTAAAAGTTTTCAGTTGATTTTATCTTCCAGTGAATTAATTGTATAATCTGTAAATACTCAAAGTTTCTCTCTTTCTTCAGAATATTTATTCTATTTTTTTTTCTAATTTCATTAGCTATGATCTCCAGAAAAATTATAAATAATAGAAGCTTATTGGGCCTACATCTTTCACCTTATCAACTTTTTAAATTGCAAACAATATTATAACAAATTTTTTTAATAATGAAAGAAACAAAATCACTCCGAATCCCACACAAAAACAAACTTCAAAAATTACTTAAAAAACACAGACATAGAAAACAAACTTATGGTTACCAGAGGGGAAAGGGGACAGGAGGGATAAATTAGGAGTCTAGGATTAAAATATACAAACTGCTATATATAAAATAGATTAAAAAAAAACCTAAGGTCCTGCTGTACAGCATAAGGAACTATATTCAGTATCTTGTAATAGTGTATAAAGAAAAAGAATATATAACTAAAGCACTTTGCTGTACACATGAAACTAACACAAATTGTAAATCAGCTATATTTCAATAAAATTTTTTAATTACTAAAACAATTGTTTTTATATGTACAGAAAGGGTAAGGAAGGCTATACAGCAAGTGGCTATGGGTAATTCTTTCAGGGGAGTGGGGTTCTGGAGCAGGAACAAGGGGACAGGGAGACCCACTTTCTGCTCTTTGCACTTCTGGATAGCTTGGCTTTTTGCAAACTGCAATTTGCTTTTATAATTTTAAAATGCATCTTGGGAAACAGTCTTATAAGTATAATGTATGTAAGACTTATCTTTGGACAAGTCTTTGGACAAGATTTAGAGATGTCTACATGTTAACGTCTAAAATTTGAGTTTTGTTCAAATGAGAAAAGATTAAACAGATGATAGAAAGATAGAGATATTGATAGAGTTACAGACAGACACCCATTTGCCATTAATAGAAAATCCAAAAAAAAGGATAATCTTGTTTGTAGGACATATATTAAGCTAATCTTAAAAGTGCATTCCAATATACAGTAGGTGCAAATACTGTTTGATTCCACTTATGTGAAATACCTAGAATAGTCAAATTCATAGAGTCAGACAGTAGGTTGGTAGATGCCAGGGGCTTCGGTTGTAGAGCGGAGCAGGGATCAGGGGATGGGGAGGTAGGGCAGGGGAATGGGGAGCTAGTGTTTACTGGGGACAGAGCTTCAGTTTAGGAAGGTGAAACATTCGGGAGATGGATGATGGTGAGAGTTGCACAACAATGTGAATATACTTAGTGCCACTGAACTGCACAGATAAATATGAATAGTGCATTTTATGTATTATGTGACTTTTACCACAATAAAAAATAAGATAGAAGATGGCATAGAAAAGAAATGAGTACAAAGGGAAAGCTTACAAATTACAACCGGGAAAAACCCTAGGGCAGGCATGGCAGCTACATGATGCCCCCTAGGATGTCTAGGAAAATGTGATCGAGGACATTATTTCATGGGCTGAAGGAATTATAATTGCTCTCAATGATTTCCCATCAAAAGCTTTCTTCCCAGACCCCACGGGGGAGTGTCGCGACCACGGGAGGGCATCTGTGTTACTCACGCTAGTACGTGGGGTGGCCCTGGCAGTGGGAACTTGCCCCGTCCTACTCCCGCCTGCACGGTGGAACAGGACTCGACGCACACTCTCCGTTGTTCTCCTCCAGGATTTCCAATGAGCACTCCCCCAAACTCCAGATCCGGAGTCACAGTTACCTGAGGGCGGTCAGTGAGGTCTCCATCAACCGAAGCCTCGACAGCCTGGACCCTGCGGGGCTGCTCACATCCCCGAAGTTCCGCTCCAGGAACGAGAGCTACATGCGCGCCATGAGCACCATCAGCCAGGTGAGCCCCGCGGCCATGGGCAGTGAACTGCACGGGGGAGCTGGGGAAACCCAGCGGGTGTGACGCGAGGAGGTTGACATCCCCCGAGTGATGCTGGTGGGTCAGGCAGGGGCCCCAGTCTAAATGCTGCCTGTGACTGGCCACAGCTGGCTCTGGAGACCAACAGTCCTACCAGCAGCAGAGGGGTCCTTGGGCAGCTGGGGTTAAGCACGTCGGGGGAGTCCTTGAGGAAACTCTTTAGCAATCAGCCTGCACCGGCACATTAGTCATTAAGGAGTTGATGGATGAGGCTTCAGTTGCAAAGACATTTGAAGGATAGGGTGAACGTCATTAGCAAAACCTAGGCAGTGTCTAATCCTAAAAGTATTAAGCAAGTCATCAAAACAGGGACAAAGGCTGGGAAATGAGATGTGATCTGTTTATTCCAGCTGGGTCCTAGGTGAATATTGTGTCTTGGTTGTAAGACACAAGTCTACTTCTAAGAACTGGTACCCAGAATTAGGGATGAAGACTCAGTAAAGTTGACTTAACACTGCATCTGAAATACTCAGCTAAAGCTTCTCAGTGCCTCCAGAGAATATGGGAAGGCGTTAGGCTGCCTCAACCCAAGGGAGGGTTAAACCTGCGACACTGCAGGTGGACACTGGAGGGTGGACACTGCAGCTTTCAGGGGCCACCAGAGGAGCAGGAGGCGCTTCCGGAAGGACAAAAAAAGGGTTGGGTTTTTTTTTGGAAATAATGTTTAGGAGTTCTGAATTTTAATTTTTATCACAGTTTTTTTAAAATAAGCACCATACTTGGGACTTCCTTGGTGGTCCAGGGTTGAGAACCCACCTGCCAATGCAGGGGACCGGGGTTCGATCCCTGGTTGAAGGGCAACTAAGCCCATGCGCCCAGACTACTGAGCCCAAGAGCCCCAACTACTGAAACTCAAGTGCCTAGAGTCTGTGCTCCATGAGAGAGGCCACCACGGTGAGAAGCCCAAGCACTGCAGCTAGAGAGTGGGCCCCCACTTGCCGAAATCCGTGAACAGCAACGAAGACCCAGAGCAGACAAAAGTTAATTAATTACTTTAAAAAGCACTATGCTATTAACTCAGCTAATATTATTGAGCAAAACACTGGGCTAGATTCTGCAAGTTATTCAGTGGTGAATAATGTCTCATTCCTGCTCCCCCAGAGTTTATAGTTTAATGGAGATTATACCAAAAAATAAAATAAATAACAAATGTTATTTACTTGAACACCAGAAAAACACTGAGGCAGGCAGGACAAGAATTAGCCATAAGAGCCAACTTTACTGGGCCAGGCACTGTGCCAACTGCTTTATATGTTCATAATATTAATCCTTATAAACACTCTGTAAGATATGTAAGTAACCAAAAGTTAAATGGGACTTTGTGGTCATGAAATTGTCAACGAGATACCCATGAGAATTTTTTTAAAAAGTGTTCAGTGCCCAGGATTCTAAAGGGAGCGCTTCTAGGCATGGGGTCTAGAAATGGACATTTTAACAGATATTCCAGGTGATTCTAATAAATAATGTATTAATAAAGAAGGATTTATTAAAGTAGTATATATCTGAACTTTGAAAAATGCTGGCCTAAAGCAGTTACCGCTAGCACCACATTGGAAGCCGCAAAGCATATGCAAACAATAGTATGTGACAGGAGTTCAGAATACTTGTAGTCACAGCAATGGGCATTCTGTTCTGAATTTTGTCTTAGAGGCATCTTTCATGCACAGCTTTCCATGCAGAGCCCAGGGCACTGGACCCTATTCATTAGGAAGGAGACTGATTGAAGATTAATTAAAACTTCAGCTTTTATGCAGGCAAAACAGATGATCAGAATTTTGATGAAGGATAGTTAATCCAGCCCCCCCCCAAAAAAAAAATTAATTGTAGGAAAATTGGAGAGAATGAGAAAGAGCCTGAAGAGGCAGAGAGGCTAGTTTGAAAGACTTTGTGATCATCACGGTGAGAATTAATATTACCGGTGGCGGTGATGGTCGTGCTGCTGCTGCTGTTGATGGTGGCAATAGTGTTGATGGAGATGGTGCTGGTAATGGTGGTGAGGACTGTGATGAGGGTGGTGGTAGCGATGGTGGTGGTAGAGATGATGCTAATGATGGTGGTAGTGGTGAAGATGGTAAGGCGGTGGTGTTGAATAGTAGGCTAAGCCCTGAAGCATCTCTGATCTATCAGAGTAAGACCTTTCATTTTGTCCCCACCATCAAAATAGAGCTTCCTGCTAAAATGTATCCTTGAAAAGCAAAGGCAGGGACCACAGCGAGGCTTCAATATCAGGGTAGGGTGGAAGTCAGGAAAAGTTGGCATACTGGATTCCAGTGTTTGCCCACTGTACATTTCCTTAAAGAAATCTCCAAGAGTACATGTATCTATTTGCGCCAGCTACTGCTGTCCAGTGAAGCTCACTATCCCAACTCTTAGGTAAATATTTGGTGTCTCATTTGGTGAAATTTGAACTTTGCTTTGTTCTTACTTTTTTTTCAATATAAACAATATAATTTTTAAAACTTCTTTAAACGGATCTTTATTCTGGACAGGCTCGTGGTCACACAACCTTCCAGAATTGTAAAATAGTCTATAAATCTCCAGTGTCACACCTGAAGAATACATCCATGGGTTTAGAATATTTTGCTANACTCTGCATTCAGATGTTTATATCTTCCTTTTCTCCTTTGGTTTTCACTTCTCTTCTTTTCACAGCTATTTGTTAAGGCCTCCTTAGACAGCCATTTTGCTTTTTTGCATTTCTTTTCCATGGGGATGGTCTTGATCCCTGTCTCCTGTACAATGTCAGGAACCCCCATCCATAGTTCATCAGGCACTCTGTCTACCAGATCTAGTCACTCAAATGTATTTTTCCCTTAAACACTGTACAATCATAAGCGATTTGATTTAAGTCATAGCTGAATGGTCTAGCGTTTTTCCCTACTTTCTTCAATTTGAGTCTGAATTTGGTAATAAGGAGCTCATGATCTGAGCCACAGTCAGCTCCTGGTCTTGTTTTTGTTGACTGTATAGAGCTTCTCCAATTTTGGCTGCAAAGAATATAATCAATCTGATTTCGGTGTTGACCGTCTGGTGATGTCCATGTGTAGAAGGTAAGACACAGAGTCTTCTCCTGTGTTGTTGGAAGTGTATGTTTGCTATGACCAGTCCGTTCTCTTGGCAAAACTCTATTAGCCTTTGCCCTGCTTCATTCCGTATCTAAGGCCATATTTGCGTGTTACTCCAGTGTTTCTTGAGTTCCTGCTTTTGCATTTCAGTCCCCTATAATGAAAAGGACATCTTTTAGGGGTTTAGTTCTAGAAGGTCTTGGAGGACTTCATAAAACCATTCCCCTTCAGCTTCTTCAGTGTTACTAGTTGGGGTATAGGCTTGAATCACTGTGATACTGAATGGTTTACCCTGGAAACAAACAGAGATCATTCTGTCATTTTTGAGATTGCATCCAAATACTGCATTTCGGATTCTTTTGTTGACCATGATGGCTACTCCATTTCTTCTAAGGGATTCCTGTCTGCAGTAGCAGATATAATGGTCATCTGATTTAAATTCATCCATTCCAGTCCGTTTTAGTTTGCTGATTCCTAGACTGTCGATGTTCACTCTTGCCATCTCCTGTTTGACTGCTTTCAATTTGCCTTGATCCATAGACCTGACATTCCAGTTTCCTAGACAATATTGTTCTTTATAGCATCAGATTTTGCTTCTATCACCAGTCACATCCACAGCTGGGTATTGTTCTTGCTTTGGCTCCATCCCTTCATTCTTTCTGGAGTTATTTCTCCACTGATCTCTAGTAGCATATTGGGCACCTATTGACCTATGGAGTTCCTCTTTCACTATCCTATCATTTTTCCTTTTCATACTGTTCATGGGGTTCTCAAGGCAAGAACACTGAAGTGGTTTGCCATTCTCTTCTCCAGTGGACCACATTCTTTCAGACCTGTCCACCATGACCCGTCTGTCTTGGGTGGCCCCTCACAGCATGGCTTAGTTTCATTGAGTTAGACAAGGCTGTGGTCCATGCGATCAGATTGGCTAGTTTTCTGTGATTATGGTTTCAGTGTGTCTGCTCTCTGATGCCCTCTCACAACACCTACCATCTTACTTGGGTTTCTCTTACCTTGGACGTGGCGTATCTCTTCACGGCTGTTCCAGCAAAGTGCAGCCATTGCTCCTTACCTTGGATGAGGTCGCCCCTCCTGACCTTGAATGTTGAGTAGCTCCTCTCGGCCCTCCTGTACCTGCGCAGCCGCCTCTCCTTGGATGTGGGGTTGCTCCTCTCAGCTGCTGCCCCTGACCTCGGACGTGAGGTAGCTGCTCTCGGCTGCTCCTGCACCATCCATCACAGCCTGGCGCTCTTGGTCACAGTCCCTGACCTTGGGCGTGGGGTAGCTCCTCTCGGCAGCGCTTCTGCACAGATCACTAATTGCATATGGTCATAAAAAAGAATTTAGTGAAATGTGGATATGGGGAGGGAAAAAAAAAACTCACTAGCATTATCCTGAACTCCTGTCTCACTAAAATATGTTTTCTTACACCCACTGCTCCACTCACTACCATGCCTGGATTTCACTCCCACCATGACAACTAGGGGTTGATTTCATTTTCAGAGATATTTTCCAAGAAATTAAATTTATGATTTCAGGAGTTTTATTATTTCTGTTAAAATAAGAAAATAATTAATTATATCAAGAAGTGGATTCTTGCTAGTAGGTTAGCCTCTTTCTAGTGAACCAAACCTATGGTATGTTCAGTTGCAATTTGTTCCAAAGCCCAAATCAAATTATTATAAGTCAGATCCTTTCATAGTTTCTGTCATATTGTGAAAACCAAAAAATATTAGTTCCAAGAGCTTAAAAGACTAATATATAAGGAAATGCAAGATAAGATGTACTACTCCCCTAGCTCTGATAGGCAAAGTTTTTTTGGTATTTATTTGCTATTCAGCATTTGATAAACTTTAGTACATGAGCATCTATTTTATGTCCAGAATTGTCATGGGCTTTTGGGGATTTATAATAAGGCAGAAAGTTTTATTTTGTCCATCAAAGTCTTTACAATAGAATGTCTTCTAAGATATTCCACAAATATTTTGCATTTCTTTCCTAAATTAAGAATGAGTCTAATAAAGTCCAAATAAAGCAGCAATTTATTAAGTATCCACCACAAAGGAAGTACTGTGTATGCAACTTTAGTGACAGAATTTGAATTCTCTGTGTAGAGGATTGTCCTTGTCATTATTTTTTCAGCAGCATTACCATCTTTATGGCCATTATTTCTATGCTACTTATATAGGCAACTATCAGTACTGGCGGTGGACAGAGATTTGAAGTAGAGAGAGGATTTGAATGGCAAGAAAGCTTAGGGGTAAGAGAAAAGGCAAATTAATTAACTTGTCAAATCCTTCCTCTTAGCACTAACATAGTAGAGTTTTCCACATTAAAGTATGGTGTTTCAGGAATACTCAGTGTCCATTCCTTCCTTCTCTTCATATTTCATTTTATGATTTCAGAAGTAATCACAAATTTATATGGTTAATGTAACCACTGCACATGGTTGGTGAAGAACATTTAGCAATATGAAAACAGCAGTAGTAAATAATTTATATTATTCTTAAATTCTTACATAATTATGGACATAAATGAAAGATGATACTGAGTTTGTATTATTGCATGGATCTGGACATTGCTTTAAAAATGGGTGAAAATTCATGAAGCAGTAGTAATTCCATGAAATCTTCATTTGATGAAATTAAAAATATTTTTTAACATTTCTGCATTATAAATATTTATTATTCGTTTTAATATTTAAAAGTGATATGTAAGATTTATGGTTCATTTCCAAATCCTAAACAATTTTGTAAACAATTTTATTGATTTTATTTCTACCTTCCCAGAAGAAAAAAGTTTCTAGAAATTGCATTTTATAAAATCTTGCTTAAGTAGTACATTGGTTCAAGAAATGTTGTTTAATTTGACATCACTCTTAATAGAAAATAAATCACGTAAAATTACTGATTATAATGACATAAATAGGGATTTTGTTAAATCACTGGGGCAAGGCAAATTTTATGACATAAACATGTAACTACAGTTTGTCTTTATTTCATTACTTATCTAAACATTGCTCAGGCTTCTCTGGTGGCTCAGTGGTAAAAAAAAAAAAAATCCACCTGCCAACCAGGAGATATGTGTTTTATCCATGTTTTGGGTAGATGCCCTGGAGAATGTAATGGCAACCCACTCCAGTACTGTTGCCTGGGAAATCTCATGGACAGAGAAGCCTGGCAAGCTACAGTCCACCAAGTCACAAAAGTATCAGACACAACTTAGTGACTAAACAACAACAAAACATCGCTAGCTGGCAAACAGTATGCTCAAAAATACCCAATAGTAGTTAAATTCAGCTCATTTTATCTATTTTAGAGCTATACACATATCTTTAATTTTAGTTTTAGAAAGGAATGTTTGTCAAGGTCAGAGGATAGAACATATTTTATTGAACTGTTTATTAGCTTGATTCAGATGCATCTTAAGTGGGCCTCCATTTGTACCCTTGATCAGGCTCCTTCAAACACTGGAGGAGTGATTGAATTTCCACTCACCCATCATTTGTCCCTAGCCTACAAGAAAGAAGGACAGGGTTCACTTGGAGAACTAAGAGGCACTAATGAATCTTTTTCTTGAGAAAGCATTAGTAAGGTACCTTTTATCCTGCCTTAGGGCAAAAGTGATATGGAGCATTCTCCTCAATTCAGATTAACCAAGGGAGCCTTCAAGATATGTCTCATTAGGTGATTAGAGGGGCATAAGGATTGATATTTGACTCTCACCTATTCAGACCTAAGGACTGGATCAGGGATTGGTTCAAGATGGCAGAGTAGAAGGATGTGCACTCACCTCCTCCTGCCAGAGCACCGAAATAGCAACTAGCTCTTGAACAACCATTGACAGGAAGACACTGGAACCTACTAAAAAAAAGATGCCCCACATCCAAGGACAAAGGAGAAGCCTCAAAGAAATGATAGAAGGGACACAATTATGAGAAATCAAATCCTATACCCTCTGGGTTGGAGAAGGCAATGGAAATCCACTCCAGTACTCTTGCCTGGAAAATCCCATGGGTGGAGGAGCCTGGTGGGCTGCAGTCCATGGGGTCGCTAGGAGTTGGACACGACTGAGCGACTTCTCTTTCACTTTTCACTTTCATGCATTGGAGAAGGAAATGGCCACCCACTCCCGTGTTCTTGCCTGGAGAATCCCAGGGATGGGGGAGCCTGGTGGGCTGCCGTCTATGGGGTCGCACAGAGTCGGACACAACTGGAGCGACTTAGCAGCAGCAGCAGCATACCCTCTGGGTGGGTGACTCACAAACGAGAACAATAATGCCAAAAAAGTTCTCTCAGTTTTGTGAAGGTTCTAGACAGCATATCAGTCTCCCCAGCCTGGGGATTCAACCAAGGAACTAGGAATCCCCAAAGAATTTGACTTTGAAGGCCAGCAGGATTTGATTATAGAGCTTCCTTAGGACTGGGGGAAACAGAGACTCTTGGAGGGCACAAACCAAATCTTGTGCACACCATGACCCAGGAGAAAGGATCAGTGACCCTACAGGATACTGAATCAGACCTGCCTGTGAGTGTCTGAAGGTCACCTGCAGAGGCGTAGGTCGGTAGCAGCCTGCCACAGGGACACTGGCGGCAGCAGTCCTGGGAGATGCGTCTTAGCATAAGTTCTCTTGGAGGTCACCAACAGCCCTACTGTAGAAGTCTGTGCTCCAGGCCTGAGTCACCTCAGCCCAAATTACTAACAGGGAGGGAGCACAGCCCCACTTGTCAGCAGACAGTTTTATGAAAGTTTTACTGAGCATGACCCTGCCTTGACCACAGCAAGACCCAGTTTCCCCCCAGCCAGTCCCTCCCATCAGGAAGCTTGCACAAACCTAAGGGCTGGATCCAACAGGTTGGCAGCAGAGCAAAGAGATATCATAGTGAGAGTGAAGTGGGTGTATAGTAGAAGAGGGCAAAGTGGCTGTCTCCCCAAACCAGTGTGGATCCCACGAACAAAACTGGCCTGAGGTTGTCTTAGGGCAGAAGGAATCCTAACTGAGAAATGGATTGCCATAAAACAAGAGCTGAGGGAGAAATCAATAGTAGCATCCAGAGGATATACTTCCAGGCTGAAGGTAAACGACGTAAGATTCCCCCAGCAAGCAGATCCTGGAGGAACCCACAATTGTGCTTCATGAGACGAGACAGGAACCTCTGCCCCTACTGTAAACCGACACCAGATTTCAAATGCACCAGCCAAGTGAGGAGAGTGGGAGATAGAGCCAAGGTGCTCTGACAAACTCATCCCGTCCTCCACCCACTCTTCCCCTGCCTGTAGCCATCTTCTAAGCTCACTGCAGTTTCAAGCTACACAAGAGGAGACATGGAATGGGACTTTATACTTTGAAAAGGAGAGTATCCATCAGCTATTTATGAGTTATTATTAAAGCTATGAGAAATCCTGCAAGATTCGGCTTAAGGGTAGGGAAAGAACTATCTGTCAAACTATATTTGACAAGAAGTTTTAGAAAAGAATGTAGTTGTTTTTTGCTCATCTTTACAGAGTACATCGTGTTCAATAAAATAATTCTACAGGAAACATCAGCTTGGAAAATGTATTTAAACAAAATAATGATTTTTTTGTATTATATTGAAAAAAACTTGGAATGTAAGGAGAATTTTGAGTTTTTGCTTGTGAAAACAACTTTTAAAAATCCTGTAAATAACACTATAAAGTTAATGAAGTATCTTAACATGGACACTTTAGTATGAGTAAAGTATGGACCAGGTAGAAGAGGAAATGCAGAACTTGCAGAATATTTGAGATAAAATCTAGAATCAACCCAATCAGAATCTTTACTCTTAAAGAGATTGAAAGTATTTATGAATTAATCTCTAAAGAGAACTAAAAATGCAAATCACAACTTCTCTACACAGTATTCAGACTTTGTAGTATTTATTTCTGTGGTGTTAAATCTAGAATAAAATAAATTTCATGGCTGTATGCTTTTCATCTACTGCTGTGGTACCAATGATACCCAAGCTTAGTTTCTTAATACAACAACCATATTATTATCTTTAAGCACTCTCCCTTTTTCTTCTACTCAGGCCCTCAATGGATTGGATGATATCCATCCACATTGGGGAGGGCAATCTATTTTACTGAGTCCACCAATTCAAATGCTAATCCCATCCAGAAGCACCCTTATAGAGACATCTGCAAATAACTTTTAATCCAGGCAAACCATAGGCAGTCAGGTTGCCATAACACTAACCATCACACTCTGTGATCCCACCTGCTGCTGATTGAGTTCAATTTCTCTGCTTTTTCTCCCTGAACTCCTGACACTTGCTTAGGATAAGGTTTAAACATGATTTTCCACTTGGTGATTGAATCCTTATACATAACATTTGATAACTGCCCTCTGGTTTCACACAATAGAACATAGTTAATAGACATTCGGAGAAGGCAGTGGCGCCCCACTCCAGTACTCTTGCCTGGAAAATCCCAGGGATGGAGGAGACTGGTGGGCTGCAGTCCATGGGGTCGCTAAGAGTCAGACATGACTGAGCGACTTCACTTTCACTTTTCACTTTCATGCATTGGAGAAGGAAATGGCAACCCACTCCAGTGTTCTTGCCTGGAGAATCCCAGGGACGGGGGAGCCTGGTGGGCTGCCATCTATGGGATCGCACAGAGTCAGACACGACTGAAGAGACTTAGCAGCAGCAACAGACATTCAGCTTTTTCCTGCATTTTTTCCCTTCCCTCCATTCCCCTCCTCCTTCCATTTCTCTTTTCTCTCTTCCACCTTTCTTATTTTCTTTCTCCTCCTCCCTTTTTCCCTCTCCACATCCTTTTCTACCTACTCTCCTTCTCTCCCAAATGATTGTTCATGTACTTAAGTGTTGAGAGCACTACTTTTGTACTTAGGACCCAGTGACCAACACGGGGATGATCCAGAAAGATGTTGTGGGATGGGAGGTGGGAAGGGGATTCAGGATTGGGAGCTCGTGTATTTTGTTATTTGCAAATTTGTACAAACACTTTAAATGGTTCTAATTTCCATATAAATGATTTTTGATGTTAAAAAAAATAAAAAAAAATTTTTTTAAATGGTACGGCATACCATTTGCTCCCTAGTGGAGGGTTAAAAAAACAGGCAATTTTTACCTAAAGATTGAAAAGAATAGACCAGATTATGTTTACTTTTTTCTGCATAAAATTATTATAAAAGATTTTTCTTAAAAAATTTTACTTCAAACTTAAAAAAATTGTTCCTAATTCTATAATGAAGAAAAATAAGTACAGTTAAAAAAATGTTTAAGTAACTTGTGCTAAGAAATTATTAGCCTTGATTATACTTCTGTGGTTTACATTTTCATATTTTTGATGGGGTTTCTGCATCAACTATTACTTCCAGTCTGGGAGATTTTACTCTAGTATTAATAACTAGAATTTCTGGGTTCCTCAACTCCATTTTCTCTGAAAGAAATGAAGGATCCCTGTACATTCTCACCACTTTACTGTCAATTGTTTTATTAATAAAAGTAATTTTATTTCAAAAAACAAAAACAAAAACAAAACAACAACAAAAAAGAAACCTACACTCAAGCAATACATAAATAATTTCAAAATTAATGATTTGGCTCTAATCATAAATACTATTAAGAAGCAAATGTTGCAATGAAAGAACATGAGAGGAGTCTTAACATGTTGATGGGGGGTCATCTTTGTGGAGTGAATGACATAAAAATTGAAATCCAAACAATGCATGCAAATTAGTCATGTGACCTCTAGTGGAAATGGCTTTTCAGGCAGAGGGAGTAACATGAATATTCTGAGAAGAAAGGCCCTGGGAGCATTTGGAACTGAAAGAAATTCAATGTGGCTGGGGCCTAGTAGAGAAAGGAGAGTGGTAGGAGCTGAGGCTTCACAGGGTGGTAGAGGCTAAACAATGCAGTGCCTTGTGAGTGATGATGAAGCTTCTGAAGGGAATTAAGTGGCGAGGGATTAAAAAGTACTTTGGCTGCCTGGCACTGAAGGACACAGCCTGACCATTAGTGGAGGGAGGAAGAGAAATGAAAAGACAAAACTCCCAATTTAAATGAAACTTTGAGATAATCTATAATTTGTGCTTACTCATTTTATGCCCATTAGTGACTAATAGTTTTAAATCTTTCAAATTGAATACAACTGTGTTTTGTTTGTTTTCACTCTTACCTAGCGCATGCTCTGCCTCTCTTCTTGGCAGACGAATTCCTGTCTGTGTTCTGAATTGAATTCAGAAGCCCCCTTTAACTGATACGTTTTTGGAATTCACATGAAAGTAAAGGAGGATCAAGAGAACTGCAGCACTGTTTACAAGAACGCACAGCAATCAGTGTTTGCATCCCGTGGAAATGTGGTTTCAATTTTGTCCTTGAAATAAGAGAAGAGACGTGTTGCCAACACATATTTATTCCTGTAAAGCATCTTCTTATTTCTGGGGTGTACAGACATTCTATGAAGTTTTGCTTTCAATTCTTTCAAGTGTAGTTTTATCTTACTATGATGAACACCTTATAAATGGCAACACTTGTGATGGTGGGAGTATCAGCTCTGTGCCAGCAGAGATGGTGGAAAGATACCAGTTGCCATGAGTCTACTAAGCTATCAACTGCTGACTTATTTATTGGGATTTTCATTTGAACATACTGACTGACCTTCAGATCTGAAGTTTGCATTGATTAGAGTCAAAACAAGGGGCCAAGATTTGAGGCTGAGTGTTTAGAACTTGTTGCATTTTGAACTGTGTAGCTTATCACCACGGTATTGAACTATATAACAGAAAAGGATGACTAATAACTATGACTTTGAAAATTCCTTATAAATGTGACACATTCATTTGCCAAAAGTTTAAAATCTTAAACTTATAACCAATAATCTAGCTTCTAGTCCTTTGTTGGATTTCATGTTCATACTTTTGTGTTTTTTTAACAAGAATTTGAAGGGAAACAGTAGCAGGCAATCCAGCATTGTTCCGATGAAAACCAAAATTTGAAATTTGTATTACTTTGGTGAATCCACTCTGGAATACAAATGTTCTGTCATAATAAATGGGTTAAGGTCACCAAAGTTGGCCTTGATATTTACGTTTCTTCTAGCTACTATCGTATTCACTCCTACTTCTTTTACATCAACCACACATTTTATTATTGTTTTACTTTATTCAACTACAGTACCCATGCAATTTTTGTTTTATTTTTTAATTGGAGAAAAATTGCTTTAAAATGTTGTGTTGATTTCTGCCATATGACAATGTGAATCTGTCATAACTATATATATATATTATATCATATCATATTATATATATTATATGAACCTCCCTCTCCTCCCCCCATCCCACCGCTCCAGGTCATCACAGAGGCTGGGCTCCCTGTGTTATACAGCAAATTCCCAATATCTATTTTATGCATGATAGTGTATATATGTGAATGCTACTTTCTCAATTTGTCTCACCCTCCCCTCCCCCACTGTCCACAAGTCCACTCTCTACTAGGTTCGTCAGTACCACTTTTCTAGGTTTCATACATATGTTTTAATATATGATAGCTGTTTTTCTCTGACTTACTTTACTCTGTACAAGAGGCTCTAGGTTCAACCTCTTCACTACAACTGACTCAAACTTGTTCCTTTTTTATGGCTAAATAACATTCCATTAAGCATTCTTTGGCATTGCCTTTCCTTCAGACTGGAATGAAAACTGACCTTTTCTGGTCCTGTGGCCACTGCTGAGTTTTCCAAATTTGCTGGCATATTGAGTGCAGCATCATCTTTCNGCATGTGAGATGAGTGCAATTGTGCAGTAGTTTGAGCATTCTTTGGCATTGCCTTTCTTTGGGATTGGAATGAAAACTGACCTTTTCCGGTCCTGTGGCCACTGCTGAGTTTTCCAAATTTGCTGGCATATTGAGTGCAGCACTTTCACAGCATCATCTTTCAGGATTTGAAACAGCTCAACTGGAATTCCATCACCTCCACTAGCTTTGTTCGTAGTGATGCTTTCTAAGGCCCACTTGACTTCACATTCCAAGATGTCTGGCTCTATACACAAGTTTTAATTTCTTACAAAACTCTTTATTCCATGTTGCTAGGTCACTTCACTCTCTGTTTTATGCCACATTTCCATCAAGAAGTATTTCCCCAAATCACAGTCTGCCTGGATGTGTGTTGTTGTTGTTTAGCTGCTAAGTTGTGTGCAACTCTGCAATGCCATGGACTGCTCTGTCCATGAGACTTCCCAGCCAAGAATACTGGAGTGAGTTGCCATTTCCTCCTCCAGGGTTTTGTTTTGTTTTTGTTTTTAATATTTATTCATTCATTGATTTGGCTGCACCAGGTCTTAGTTGCAAACTCGGGATCTTTAGTTGTGGCGTGTGAACTCTTAGTTGTAGCACGTGGGATCTAGATCCCTGCCCAGGGATCAAAACTGGGTCCTCTTCTTTGGGAGCACGGAGTCTTAGCCACTCGACCACCAGGGATGTCCCTCAGTGTCTCTGCTCAGGTTTGCCTTCTTCCCTCATTGGTTAACATACAGCTTCATCTTTCTTCAGCTGGTAGAACAGTGTTTTTTTTCTGGTACATGCGTTTTCCAGCTAGATTAACATGAAAAGTGATTTGGAAAGCACTTGCTGTATAACTCTGCTTTGAAAAATGATCCAACTCTGTGCTTCAGTACTGTTCTTTTGAAAATCAGGTGCCAGGGTGGGTCATCGCTCCTTGATGAGATACTACAAGCAGCGGTTTGGCTTGTCAAGAGCTGTGGCAGTTACTAAGAATCAGAAGGCTGTGGGCCGGGTCCTGCAGCAGTACAGAGCCCTGGGATGGACTGGCAGCACAGGTACGCCCGTGGGGACCTCCTGGGCCAGCCCAGGAACTTGGGTTACAAAAAGGGGCTCGGGCGACGTGGTTCTCTTTACTCTCTCCTTATGGGTCCTCTCTGGGGGAAACTTATCTTCTTGGCCTATGACCACTTGAGACATATATGGCAAGAAGCCCAAAGCTCCGTGACTTAAAAATTTCATATTCCTCAGCACAGTAGCTTTTTAAAACTGCCTGTAAACCATTAACTGTTTTAGGAGGTATAATTGCAAAAGTAATTGTTTAGTAATCATCAAAGGTTGAAATTCTGGAGGTTATACAGAGGACTTATATAATGTCCTTGAGGCAACATAGTTTGAGCTGTGGAGTCAAACATGACTTGCCTGATATTCTTATACGTTCTTACACAAAGAGTCTGAGTAATTTAATTAATCGAAGCCTCTGTTTCTCACTGATAAAGTGGAGGTGGTATTAATAATATCTACTTATAGAGTTGTGCAGGTTGAATGTCATAAAGCATGTATGACATAGTACATGCACATAATAAAGGCCGGCTATCATCCTTCGTTTTGAAATTTTTCTTTAGAAAGCTTAGTAAGGCTCAGAGGGCTAGAGCATGCTACTGAAATTGTTCAGCTTTGAAACATCATCGGTATGAAATTATTTAAATCTATTCTGATGTCTGCTGAGTGCAGCTCGTTATGCTTGGATCTTCAAGGAGAACGTCAGTCCACTGAAGACAGGAGAGGGGAGAGGTGCTTTCTGATGGCCTGGAAGGTGCCGAAACCGAAATCCATCATCAAGGCCTCTGTGTTTATATATGCACGTGGATTCCCTCGCTGGGTCTCCCTGGGAGCTGTGAGGCCACTTAAATTAGTGGACAGACTTCCTGTTAGTCTTGTCAGGAATTCTGGTCTGACTTGGCTTACAGTCTGCCTTTCTCTGTGCCTTTCTTTGGTCAGTGGGCTTCACCTTTTGGACTTCTAGACCTTTTCAGATGATGAAAACTGAAGAGGCATGTATATAGAGAGCAGTCCTGGTGCACAGTGGCAGGCACACGGAACCCCCCAGGGCTCGATGGATAGAGGCATCAGATAATAACTCCTCTTTAAATATTAGAGCCCGCTTACTGGAAACCAGCTTTGATTCTCTGCCAAGTTGGGTTTTCTCTGATCACAGCTCACTGCCCTTTGCTTCATCCTCACCCCCTTCACAACCCCAGGAGCAGCTCTGGTGCGCCAGTGGGACATGCAGTATGTCCAGAGGATGAAGTCGAAGTGGATGCTGAAGATGGGGATGAAGAACAACGCCACCCGGCAGATGCACTTCCGGCCCCAGGTGCTGTTCTGATCGGCCAGGGGCTGGGACGACGGCCCTCCTGCTGCCACTTCCCCTGTAGTTCCTCTGTCCTGACCTGATAATAAAAGCCAGGGTAAAATTGGCTCTCCCGTGTCATTTTTTGACAGGGTTGAGGGGTCATCTTTTCACCCAGTGAGTACTCTCTCTGCTGGACTCAGGCCCTGCCCTGCTCCTGAGACATGCTGTGTAGTGTCAGCGTGGAGCTGACTTAGGGCTGTCAAGTAGCGTGGGGGACTCAGGAGTGACTTGTCTGCTCTGAGCCTGGCTTAATGTTCAGAGGAACACCTTGCTGTGTCCCTGGAGCTGCGATCCGCATTAGGTGCTTTGAAGCTTCTGGGGGAGCAGAGTGGAGTGTCCCTCATTGGAATGTACTGTGGCTCCCGAGATGGCCATGATCTCTGGGCACTTTCATTAAATCCAAGCGGAGTGAAAAAGCATGTCAATGGCTGGCTGTAAAAGTTCTTTTTACTTTATTTTTGGCAGTATCAGGTCGTAGTTGCAGCGTGCAGGATACTCACTGTGTCATGAGGGGTCTCATGTTGCCGCACACGGGCTCTGGAGCTCTCGAACTTCCGTCGTTGTGGCGCACGGGCTGAGCTGCCCTACGACATTTGGGATCTTAGTTCCCCAAGCAGGGATCGAACCCGAGGCCCCTGCACTGCAAGGTGGATTCCAGACCACTGGATCATGAGGGCAGAAGTCCCTCTTTATTTCTAACTGAGCCAGTGCTCCCTTTAGAGTAGGAAGAAAATAAATGAAAATGTTGAGTTTTCATTTTAGAAACAAAAGCAGTCTCAGGGTTCAATCTCTGAAGAGATGCTCAATATAGGTGGTTTAGGGAAAAGGCCATGGTCTGTTGGAAATGAAAGTGAACGTGAAGTTCAAATCCACTGAGCTACCTTTCTGACTTTGGAAAGTGACTTGATCTTTAAAATCTGTACAGTGAGGTGTTTATTACCTCCCAGGTGGTTGTGTGATGAATTAAATCAGCAGTGGACTGATCAGTCACTCAGTCCCCAGCACAGACTAAGTGCTTCAAGTTCTCTGGGGTGGAGCAGGGGCCCCGCTGAGTAAGGGGGTGTCTGGTCAGTGTGGTGGTCTCCCTGAGGAGTGGATTCCGAGGTGCCCAGAGAGCGTACTTAACCTTTACTGTGCATTCACCAGCCCTTGATTGCTGTGAAGACACTTATTTTTCTTTAAATCTTGGATGCAGAATTAATTTTATTTCATTAGTACAGGGCTCACTATCCAACAGTGGAGGGCTCCCTGGTTTTTTATTCCATCCTGTTTTCTAACATTCTCGTCACACAACAGTCCTCCACCCTGCTGTGTTTGACATCTTTAAATCTATGTCCTGGGAAATGAGATACTGCTTGGCATGGGTTATGTTTTTAATTTATACTTTGAATGTGGCCTTCCCAGGTGGCACAGTGGTAAAGAATCCACCTTCAATACAGGAGACACAAGAAATGCAGGTTTGACCCCTGGGTGCGGAATTTCCCCTGGAGTAGGAAATGGCAACCCACACCAGTATTCTAACCTAGAGAATCCCATGGACAGAGGAGCCTCGTGGGGTTCAGTCCCTGGAGTCAAAGAGAGTCAGTACATGATATTGTGTTATATAGCTCTTGTGAGTTTTGTTTTTCTTTCAGTATTTTTTTCACTCAGCCTCATAAGCTTAATTCATCATGTAACTGCTGGGAGGCACCATGCTGTGTCCCCTACGCAGAGCTTCCCTTCCCTTGCAGCTAATGCCTCCTGTCTAGCCTCTCGTCCCACAGCAGCCCTGCACTGTTGGCGTGCCTCTTTTGTATAGGTGCCCTTTTAATTTTGGAACCTTTCTACCTCTTGAGTGTCGATGAGGACAGTTTGAAATATTTCATTGATTTATTATCTCCTTCCAGGCTCCAAAAGACCGGTTCTGACTTAAGTTTGTGAAGGGATCCACTACACTGCTACCTACATCATGTCAATAACTTTTAAAACCAGTTTATGTGCCTTTCTGGAATAAAATTCTGCTTGGGAATGAAAAGAAGATTTGAACAACTCGTAGTTAAATAAAGAACATGAGAAATGAGCTGGTTTGGGAGGGGGCACCTCTTTGTGGTTCAGGAAACTGAGGACATGTCTGATAATTCACTTCCCCTGTAGTTCTCTCCTTTGATGTGTCTCTGTCTTTCTCTGGGTGCACTGTGCCCCAGTCTGTCTTGTGTAGTTGGGTTTCTTGGGGCTTCCTGGCCCATTGCCACACAGCAGTTTGCCATCAGGTCTCCCCACTTTAGTCCTTTCATGGCCACATGTTCTTTACCTGGTGTCTCAAGCCAGTCACACTGGAGGAGAGGCAGAACCTATCAGACTAGCAGCTTAGAGTCTAAGGCAAAGCTGCCATCCTTAGCCTCACACTCTGTCATTCTGAATTTCACTACTTACAATGTATTGTTGACATACTGCTTTCCTTTCTCCAATTATTTATTCACATTTTAAAAATTAAATATTTATCCAAAGTAACTCCAAAGTATATTTTTACTAAATCCAAATTTTTTACTTCATTCTCATCAAGCTTCCTAATAGCGACTACAAGACAGGTCTAAACCGACAACAGATACAAAAGTAATCTTATTAGCGGTTCTGCATCAGGACTGACTGAGTTAGCGCTGGCTGCTGCAGGTGACTGACCTTGACTTGGGTGGACTCTTTCATCCTGGAAGTAACCTCAGGATCAGCTGGTTCTTGAGAGTGGATCTGTCTGTCTTTGGTTGAGATAACAAGATGGATCAAAAGTGAGAGACTGTAATCTCATCCCGTCTCCATGCATTTTACCCAAGTCTCATGCAGCTCTGCTGACGGGTTGTACTGCTCGTCTGGTGATGGCACCGTGAGCTCTTCCTGCTTTTGGACACTGTGTTTGTGTTTTATGAAGTGTAAAGTGCTTCACTGTACCCTGTACAAAGTGTAAAGAAACATTTTCTGTTTCTCCAATGTGAGGTGTAAGTAACATAATTCTGNAGAAGAAAATCAGGACTCTATCACTGCCTCTTAGGTCAAGTCTGCACTTCAGTGGTGTGATCATTGAGCCTTTAGTAAAATGCAGGAAGCAGAGCCATCCTAAATGGATTCCTAATGACACACCATTTTTCTAGTATCATATTCATTTTCCAAGGAACAAAGTATCAGGAAGGATGATTTCAAATTTTCTGTCACCGTGCCAGCATTGTCATTATTCAAAGGGAATGATTTCTTCTTTTAAGTAATCCTACTATATATATTCTAGGCTTTTCAAAAAGTAGTTGGTGGTTGTGATGTTGGATATCTCTCTCTTATAGATCTTCAGTAGCAGCTCTAATAGTATAGAATTTAAGTGCATTATAGCCTAGTCCTTCTTAAAACCTGATATATTATTCATCAAAGGCTTCTAGAAAGATCAAAGTAAAATGCTGTAAATTAAGAAACTGGTATAGAATAACTAAATTGTTTCTACCGTTCATACCTTATAGAAATAAAATATCCCTAAAAACAGATTGTGCTTAGATTATGAGGAGAACCAAACATCTTTTTATATGTTTATTCCCTTTCTACTTTTCCCCCCTATATACACATCTAAAAAATGGGGGCTTTTAAAGTAAGACTTGAGAAGAATTTGAGAAAGTCACATTTTCAAAAATATTTGGCATAATAACTCTCATTTCCAAATTAGCTTAATTTACTTCTCAATTTATTTCAAATCCAAATCAAACATCTTCACCTAAAATGATAAACTAGAAGCCCACAGATATATTTTGTCCAGTGATGTTTGGGTTTGTACACCATTTTAAAAAGGTAAATGTGATAGGGCAGTTATTGTACTCGATGGTAATACCAGCAGGTTAGTGGTGACTTTTGACCTAAACCACCCCTTCATTGTATTTGTACCAGAAATGTAAACTGAGATGAATTAAGCATGTTTGAGCACACAGCTAGTCAGTGACAGAACCCAGGACACCTAGGTGTCCTGACTCCTAAATGATAAGTTTCTTCAATATCTGCTGGAATTGCGGTATTAGTGGCAATAATATTACCAATAATAGCAGTAGTAATAATGGAAATGAGAACAATGGAATAGTTACTATATATCACTTACTTGACATATGCTATAAGCTTTGCATATTATCTCATTAATTTCATATCAACTGTAAGAAAGATTGGCTTCCCAGGTAGCTCAGTGGTAAAGAATGTGCCTGCCAACTCAGGAGACGTGGGTTCGATCCGTGGGTCTAGAAGATCCCCTGCAGAAGGAAATGGCAACCCACTCCTGTATTCTTGCCTGGAGAATCCCACAGACGGAGGAGCCTGGCAGGCTACAGACATGCACACATGCATAAGAAAAATCATTTTTTAATTTATGAACCTCAGAGAATTAGAGTACATTTTCTCATTCTTCCCACCACACTCTCTCATAAAATAATATCTAGTACTTATGGAATGCCTACTATCTGCCTAGTAATGTTCACTTGTATATTTTGTTTTTCTCCTTAAAAGCATCCCTGTGAGGTAGGTATTATTATACCCATTTTACAGATGAAAAAAGTGAGGCTCAGAAATTTGAAGTGAATTGCCATGATATAGTAGAAACAGCATTGTTGTTGTTCAATTGCTAAGTCGAGTCCAGTTCTTTGCAACCCCATGAACTGCAGCATGCCAAACTTCCCTGTCCTTCACTATCTCCTGGAGTTTGCTCAGACCTATGTCCAATGAGTCAGTAATGCCATCCAACCACCTCATCCTCTGTCATTCTCTTATCCTCCTGCCTTCAATCATGCCCAGCATCAGGTTCTTTTCCAGTGAGTCAGCTCCTTGCATCAGGTGGCCAAAGGATTGGAGCTTCAGCTTCAGCACCAGTCCTTCCAATGAATATTCAGGGTTGATTTCCTTTAGAATTGACTAGTTTGATCTCCTTGCTGTCCAAGGAACTCTCAAGAGTCTTATCAAACACCACAGTTTGAAAGCATCAATTCTTCAGCGCTCAGCCTTCTCTATATTCCCACTCATGGCAGTAAACCAGATAAAAAATAAATCCAAATGAATTTAAACTCTGAGCAGTGACACAGAAGGAAGGCAATTACTAATGAAATGATGGTCCCAGAAATGGTCCCAGAACTGAAAGATATGAATCTGCGTTTGAGAGGGCCCACCCAATACCCTGTGTAATGAATGGACAAAGATCCCTACAGGGAATGCCATGGTGAAACATTAGATCACTCAGGACCAAAAAAAAAAAAATCCTAAAAAGCTTCCAGAAGGGTTGGGGCAAACCAGCACACACAGAAAGGCTCAGAGGTGAGAAAGACATCTGTTTTCTCAGTCTCTAGCACACACGGAGGCTAAGAGACAAGGAGAGAAGCCCAGAAATACCTGAAAGGAGGAGGGATGCAGCTAAAACTCTAAATGCAAGCGCGCACTCCTTTAACGGTGGAGGTGGTACAGACATTTCCAACAATGTGAAGGGGGCTGCCTTCCCAAGAAAGCACTAGGAGATGTGCTCCACTGAAAAGAGAGAATAAAACAGGGAAAGGGGAACTGGGGCGCCATCACCAGTTAGATAATGAAAGGCACCCCCGGAATGATGGGGAAGGGAGATCCCAGCACAGCAGTGGGCTTAGCAGCCACAGATTGTAGTAGGAGGCACCCAGACAGATGATTCAAGGGCAGGAAGGAAATCAAGAGGTTATCAGAGGTCTCTGAACATATCAGGAGATTCACATAAGCATGTGTCTCGCAATATGGATGCAAATACCGTTAAGATTCACCTGGAAGAATTGAAAATGGTTCTCCTGGGGAGGAAGAATTGGGGCTGGGTTGGGGGCTCGCTCTTTGTCTTTATAAGCCATCTAGAGCTACCTGACCTATATGTGTGTCTAGGCTGGATAAAGAATCACCTTTTCGTATGAAAAAAGTAGTGACAAACATTAAATATATAGTCATTTGTAAAACTAGGACTAACGAGAGCTACAGTGGGAAAGACCATGTACGTGATGTGCTCTGATAATGTCAGTCTAGCACAACAATTTTTTCTTTTGCCTTTAAATTCTTTTAATACAAAAATACTCATACACAATCTTGCACACACAACTTCCAACCTTAAATGCTGTTTCCCCCCAACCAGCGATTCTCAAATCTACATTTCAGTATACTCCCCCAGAAGTGAAGTTCAAGTTTTTAAGGCTGTCAGAACTGGCAGTAGCACCTGGTACCGCAAAGGTGGATCCTGGCCTCATTCCGTAGCACAACTATTTTTAAATGAGGAACAGAGAGAGCACATGCAAAAGGAAGGAATTGTGAACTGTTTTTAACAGTGGTATGCGCAGCAGTGGTATGAGTTTGCTATTCTGAGGCTGTTGTGTATATACTGTGGAAGAAACCAAATGAATCATTGTAGAATATCCCAATTCTATCATCTTCTGTGTCCTTGAAAACCAAGATTTTTAGTATGAAATAAAGATATACATATAAATATAATATGAGGCTTCCCAGGTGGTGCTATTGGTAAAGAATCCAACTGCCAATGCAGGAGATGTAAGAGATACGGTTTGATCCCCTGGAGAAGACAATGACAGCCCACTCCAGTGTTCTTGCCTGGGAAATCCAACGGACAGAGAAGCCTGGCAGCCTACAGTCTGTTGGGTGGCAAAAGAGCTGGACACAACTGAGCTATTAAACAACCTGGTCTAGCTTTTTTTTTTTTTTAATGTGGTGTTCAAATCCAGTGTAAGTTATACTGGGAATATAAGTAAATAAACACTGATTCCTCAAAAAGGGGAAGAATTTGTTTGGAAGATTTTAAAAACAATTTGGGGACCATATCAGCTTTTTATAGAGAAGAGTGAACCTTTTTTAGATAGTATGTCTATAGTTTGAAAATCTCAATAATAGTGCCTTTCAAGACTGACATATCTGGGTTGACCTATTTTTGTGCAGAATATTTATATCTTGCCAGAAAATATAGGGCCTGTTTCTAGACTTTGCAATAAATTACACTCCAGTCGACACAAATTATTTGACAAACTAGTCACTTCCAAAGGCACAATAAAAATACTAGCTTCTAAAACGTTTGTGCCAAAAATCGCCCCATTGAAGTACATGAACTCTGACCGTGGGCTGTAGCACTGGCCCCTAGGTTTGCATTTATATCTGCTGGAGAAGGGATAAAGGAAAATTAGCACCTCAGCATGAGCTGGAGGAATGATTTCCCAACACTATGCTTCCTTGCATTCTAAAAACAAAGTTCTCTTTCTTTAGAATTTAATTGACCATAAGCTAGATACCACCCCATTAGTCTGTAAGGATACTGCTGTTCAAAGGCTCAGTTGTGTCTCTTTGTGACCCCCATGGACTGCAGCACGCCAGGCTTCCCTGGCCATCACCAACTCCTGGAGCTACTCAAACTCATGTCCATAGAGTCAGTGATGCCATCCAGCCATCTCATCCTCTGTCGTCCCCTTCTCCTCCTGCCTTCAGTTTTTCCCAGCATCAGAGTCTTTTCCAATGAGTCAGCTCTTCGCATCAGGGGGCCAAGTATGGAAGTTTCATCAGTCCTTCCAGTGAATATTCAGCGTTAATTTCCTTTGGCGTTGACTGGTTTGATCTCTTTGCTGAGGAACTAAAAATGCGTTCGAATTTAATGCTATCTGATGGGGCGTTCCTCTGGGGAATGCGGTTTGGAGATGCTCAGAGGGCGAGTTGGCTTCTCCCCGGGAAGAGCGGTTGCTAACGTCCCATCTGGCCCCGCAGGTGAGCGAGATGGAGGTGAACGGGCAGTTCGAGTCGGTGTGCGAGTCGGTGTTCAGCGAGCTGGAGTCGCAGGCGGTGGAGGCCCTGGACCTGCCGATGCCTGGCTGCTTCCGCATGCGGAGCCACAGCTACGTGCGAGCCATCGAGAAGGGCTGTTCGCAGGACGACGAGTGCGTGTCGCTGCGGTCCTCCTCCCCGCCGCGCACCACCACCACCACCGTGAGGACCATCCAGAGCAGCACGGGTGAGTGTGCAGAGCCGGCCCCGCGCACCAGCCCCCGCCCCCCGGGCGGCGCCTCAACTGTCCCCAGACACTGCACGTGGTCCTCTCGCGGGTATCACACAGTCTCCAGTCACCAAACCCCACCCACTCCCCGCGAGGCATCCCAGCCTCCAGCTACAGTCACGCACTCCCTTCCTCCTCCATCTGCGAGATCTGCGTCTCCGGTATCACCAGAGAAAACTGCAACTCGGGGACCAAGGGAGACAGCACAGGAGGGAGATGTTCCCAAGATGCCCACCCAGCATCCTAGGACCAGTACTCTCATCCCACCCAACTCCTGCTCTCCATCACCAAGCCGTCCCGTTCAGGGCTAAGACCTCTCCCCGGATCAGATGCCCTAATTATTGAGCAAACATCGCAGAGCTGGAAAGCTTTTAAAATCCCAAGATATACACAAAATGACTCTCCCAAAAGACCTGAACTATCATTGTGAGACAATAAGAAATGGATGATGCAGTAACACTGACTGCACAACTTATGTTTTCTTTCATTATAACCAAAGGCAGATATATTTCATTTTATTTTAAACCTCCTGACTATCTATACGCACCCACCACCTCCTTTTCACTCTAAACTGAGTTTGGATTTATGCCACTACACTGTCTTTTCATCAGAGAGGCACAGAAGAGCTTAGCTGGTTTCCATGACACTGGACCTATGTAGGAATATAGCCATGGATTGTGTGTGACAGTGTATGTATTGTTTTGGAGGGTTTCAAGGTGCTTTTTTAAAAATAACATTTGGGTCCAAGAAGAAAACCCTCTCCATTGTAACTAGTCTTAACTTCGGTCGAATTTAGCATTACTCTAATAAAGACTAGTTCGATAAAAAAGACCATCACATCGAGTCAAGATAAATCATGAATTAATTAGAAGGAAAAATCTATGCTAAACTATTCAGTTTTCATTCTAGGTGCCTCAAATGTCAGCAATTATCATTCAGCTTAGAAGTTTTGCTGGCTTGAGAACTAATAGGTTCCCATCTTACTTGCAAGAAAGCCATTAGAGGTTAAACAACAGGTGTTACTTCTGGAACAAGGCAAATTAGGATCTCAGGATTAAGGAAGAGATGCTTCTAGACCGTGGCTCAGCTGACCCACTGTATCCCAGCACCTCTGGCCCCAGGTGGCCGATCCCCACCAGAGACAGCAGGTGTGCGTTCTTGCTCACTAGGAGATTCTGCACAGCCACAGACGAGGTTAATAAGTTAAATAAAGTTGGTTCAGGAAATGAACACATTTTTAAATTCATTCGCGGGCATATTTGTGCATTTTTACATTTGTGCAATAAGTGTAGCTTGAAGGTGTGGCTGCGTCTCTAGTTTCGTCTTTGGTGTTTCCCTGTTTCCCCGCCCCCTCCCCACCCACCTCCCCCAAGGCCTGTCTGATCTGTTCTCTGTACAGCAGATTCATCTCTCACTAGCTACTCTTCTGTGCTGCAATTGCTCCTTAAATACGCAAAATTCAGATCCTTGCCCAGAAGGGCTGAGGGAAGGAAAAGGGAACACCCCGCCCCAAATACCCTATTCTGTCTTTCCTAAGACCCTTCCCAGGTATGCTGAGGGTTCCCAGAGTTCAGATAATAAGCTCACCAGGTAAAATCCAAGTTGCTAGTTACATGTGAATTTCAGATCAATAGTGAATCATTTTGTAGTGTCAGTACATCCCAAATCTTTCACGGGACCTACTTACACTACAGAATTATCTGTAACATCTGTAGTGTTTGCTAAATCTGACAAGCCTATCAGAGAAGGAGGTGAAGGGGGCCTGGGGTGGGGGTGTCTTGTGTTGTTCCTTTTAGAACTGGAGAGGCTTTAGCCAGAGGCCCTGTGTGGGAGAACAGCCAAAAACAGGGAGCAGCCAACGAAAACCCCACAGAGCTGACCACATCTACTCCACCTTGGGCTCTAGGAGCCTCGTCCTAAGTCCTGGGCCCCGGCAGGGCAGCGAGACTCCAGGCTTGGCTGCAGCTGCAGGGGCTTAGGGGCAAGAAGATGGAACTTGTCATGGGGAATGGTGAAGCATAAAATACCAGATTTGTAGACAGGACAGCTGGTGATGTCACCATCAGCCAAGTCAACATTATGATAGATCGTCCTTACAGTCATAGAAAAATAAACAAACAGTTTAAGAACTAAATGGTATAGATTCTAAGTAAAGCCTTTAGAATTCTAATATCACTTTTCCAAGTTTATCTATACCATGGATTTGTTCTTTTTAAAAAAAGTCATTTTAAGATATAATAAAGTTCTGTGCTTTAAATTCTACTTCTGTCATACTTCCTGTATTTCCTTCTTACCCTGTTCTCTCTCTCTCTCTCTCTCTCTCTCTCTCTCTCTCTCTCTCACACACACACACACACACACACACATATACACAGTTTTCCTTTTCTCTGTCATGATGATGTCAGTGCTATTATTAATATATTTTCTTCTATTAAGTTTCCTTCCATAGAAAATCTGCTTTCTCATAGGACCTACTAGTTTTTGAAAGCATGCACTCATCTGTGTTAATCAGGAAATGACTTTACTCTAATTTTAACCATTTCCCTTGTGCACACAGGTCAGATTTACATCTGTGTTCAGTAGGATGTGACATAGATTTCGCCTTTGCTCATTATTCTTGGACATTCACAATAGATTTTAAATTTCCTAAACTTTCCTTTCTCTGAAAAATAATTCATTTTTGTCAACTTCGGTTAATAGCTATTAACTTCCCCCCACAACAATCCACATTCTGTCTTTGATTTTTGTCAGCCCGTTTTAAATGGTTCAGATGTTTAGCAAACCAGACTATTAAGCTTTTCTCCTCCAGTCTTGTCCATTCCTCATATGAGCAAAAAGAAACCACCAAGAAAGGTCCACAGAAATGTCTGCTGCTATGTGGGAGAGTCAGGAAGATGGACTTGGCTCCAAGGGGCCCTAGGGAGCCCCTGGTGATATGACCAGGGATTAATGGAGACTCGGAGCCAACTAGGAACTGAGTTGAGGAGTGATGCACAGTTATGCTTCTTTTGGTTAATTGACATTTTGGTTTATATATGATACAGTCCTATATTATCTCCCTTTATTATCTGCTTCAAGCACTCAGACATCTCTCCACCTAATAGATTCAAGTAAGTTCCTATATAATCATTGGACTATTTGGTGAGGATTAGAGGTACTGTTCCTTGGTGGCTTAGGTGATAAAGAATCTGCCCAAAATGCGGGAGACCTGGGTTTGATCCTGGGTCAGGAAGATCCTCTGGAGAAGGGAATGGCTACCCACTCTGGTATTCTTGCCTGGAGAATCCTATGGACAGTGGAGCACAGTGGGCTATAGTCCATGGGGTCGAAAAGAATCAGACACGCCTGAGCAACTACCACTAGGAAAGTAAAAACTTTAAGTGGTCAGTTAGCCTCATGACTGTGGAAAAACAAGCACCATTACCCAATCGTCTGAATATTTTAGGTAAAAGTAGAACTTGGTGCTAGAAATAGACCCAAACCTCCACTTCAGAGAACTGGATTCAGCTGGCCTTCTGTGAAACATACAAATGCAATTGTATGTGTCTAAGGATGAGATTTCTTTTTACTTCCTATGCTAAGCATCCAAGATCTATCGAAAGCATTGCCACACTGCAGCTAGACAGACTTCAACCTGGTGACACAAGAGCCTGGATAAGCATAAGCAGTGCATCATCTTCAGTGGACGTGCTCATGCAGATACACACACACACACACACACACACGCACACACGAGGTCAGAAAGGACACAAAATACGTCGTTTGCAGTGGGGACACAGCATGTAGAAGCCGGAGGGTCAGTGGGTGTGGACAGAGGGAGATGTTTTAAATAAACGCTTACTGCTTTTTATGATTTTTAAAGCCAATATAATATTTGAGTTAAAATAATACTCTTTCACAAAAATAGGCAAGCTATCGTGATACATGATTCTCTGGTCTTTTAAAATATTTCCTCTGGTACATTACAAGAGTTTCAAGGAAGACTTAGGTAACAATAATGTGACTTTATGAAGAGTAAGCATGTGCCACACTGTTGCTCCTGATATTTGGCTGGTGTGCTATATTCTTTTCATTAGGGGAAGCTCTTAAAAGTGAATGGGATTGAACTGGTCTCCTGTCCTTCATGGCGCCCCCAGGAAGGGCAGCAAGGGTCCAGGACAGAGCATCCTTCTGGGCGAACAGCCAGGGTCCTCAAGCAGGGAGTTCAACACAGTTTGCCCTTGTGAGTGTGGCTTGGGGCCACAGTGATCACAACACATATTTCCAGTTTGATTTTTCCAATAAGAGCAGTCACATTCTCCTTTAAACAGAGACATGCTTTTCCATAATCTTAACCTCACACACTCTCCCAGCTCCATATACAGAAGCAGTTACCCTTTAGAGCACCTGAGGTCAGGGCTAATGTCTGGGAGTTCTCACAGGTTTGGGTCAGCCATCCCATACAGAAAATCACGCTTAACCTACCTTCCTTCATCCTACCCTCCGTACAGCCTGCTCCCCACACACCCACCCCCAACAACAAACCCTAAACACACAAGATCTTGAGCAAAATGACATTAAGGTAGTAATGTATAATACACATGGTAGGCACTCAATAATGGAGAAAGAAAAGTAACAGAAGATGCAGAAAAATACTTATTTTACTCTGGTATCATTGACATATTACATTGTGTAAGTTTAAGAAACTGTGATTTAAAAACTCCCAACAAACAAAAGTCCAGAACCAGATGGCTTCACAGGCAAGTTCTATCAAACGTTTAGGGAAGAGTTAACACCTAGCCTTCTGAAACTCTTTTTAAAAACTGCACAGGAAGGAACACTCCCAAACTCATTCTATGAGGTCACCATCACCCTGATACCAAAACCAGACAAAGATACCACATTTTATAGAGTGTACGATGAGTTGATTTGATACATGAATGTATTGCTACATGGTGACTACCATAGTGTTAGCTAACATCTCCGTCACTTCACATAATTATCATTTCTTTTTGGTGGTGAGAACATTTAAGATCTATTCTCTTAGCAGCTTTGAATGCAACACAGTGTTGTTGACTATAATCATGATGCTGTACATTAATCTCCAGAATTTATTTATCTTCTAATTGGGAATTTGTTCCTTAGAGCACCATCTCTGCCTTTCTCCCACCCTCCAGCCCCCAGGAACCACCAATGTATTCTCTGTCTTAGCTTTTCTAGATTCCATATATATGTGAGATCATGCAGTATTTGCCTTTCTCTGACTTATTTCATTTAACATAATACCCTCAAGGTCCACCCATGTTGTCACAAATGACAAGATTTCTTCCTTTTCATGACAGTAATATTCCATTGTGTATCAAATAGACTTACAAAGCAGAAACAGACGTACAGACTGAGAGGATGAATTTATGGTTGCACTTTCATGCATTGGAGAAGGACATGGCAACCCACTCCAGTGTTCTTGCCTGGAGAATCAGGCAAGATTGCCTGGTGGGCTGCCGTCTATGGGGTCACAGAGAGTCAGACACGATGGAAGCAACTTAGCAGCAGCAGCAGAGGGGAAGGATAGAGGGAAGGCTGGGGAGAGGGAGAGTTAGGGAGTTTGGGAAGGTTATGTACACACTGCTAAGATGTGTATAAGAGACAGNGGCTGCCGTCTATGGGGTCACAGAGAGTCAGACACGATGGAAGCAACTTAGCAGCAGCAGCAGAGGGGAAGGATAGAGGGAAGGCTGGGGAGAGGGAGAGTTAGGGAGTTTGGGAAGGTTATGTACACACTGCTATAGTTAAAATGGCTCACCAACAAGGACCTACTGTAAAGCAGAGGGAACTCTGCTCAGTGTTATGTGGCAGCCCGGATGGGGGTTGGGGGGGTTGGGGCGGAATGGATACCTGTGTGTATATGACTCTTGCTATGCTGTGCACCTGAAACTATCATAGCATTGTTAATCAGCTGTGCTACAATATAAAATAAAAAGGTTTAATTTTAAAAATTAAAAACTATTTCACTGTGTACCTATATACTCCATCTTCATCCATCCATCCCTCCATGGACACTTAGACTGTTTCCATATTGGGTCATTGTGAATAATGCTGCAATGAGTACGAGTGAGAGTTGCTCAGCCGTGTCCGACTCTTTGTGACCCCATGGACTGTAGCCTGCCAGGCTCCTTTGTCCATGGAATTCTCCAGGCAAGAACACTGGAGTGGGTTGCCATTTCCTTTTCCAGGAACACTGCAGTGACCAGCAGAAAAATACTTAAGTACCTCACAAACTCCATATTCAACAGATGTTTACATAATCAAGGTGACTTTCCCAGGGAAATAGTATTGCTATTAAAACAGGTTGAATCATAAAATATTGGCAATAGGATCAGTGGGAACTGAAAATGTCAAACCTCTGATCTAATGCTTTTGTAAAAGTATAAAAGAGAATCTTAAGCTTGAAATAAATAGGCAGTACAAAAAATATATATATATTAGCAATAGAAGAAAATTCTACATCATCCAGTCCACAGGCCTGCAAACCACAACCTAGGGGCCAAATCTAACGTGCTTCCTATTTTTATAAATAAAGTTTTATGAACACAAAGTCACACTCATTTGTTTACATATTATCTGTGCCTGCTTTTACCCTTTCACAGCAGAACTGAGTAGTTGCTGAAGACCATATGGTCCAGAAAGTCAAAAATATTTGCTCTCTGGCCTTTTACTGAAAAAGGTTATCACCACTGATCTCATCCACAGAACTCATTTTAAGGTAGGAAAACTAAGACCCAGAGTGGTGGGCCTCTAGCTGGAAGCAAAGTCCGAATAAAACCCCAGGTCACCCAGACATTGCCCTTTGCTTGTTTGAGCCCCAGCTCTACAAATTCACCAAGAATCCTTAGAGTTCAGAGGAAGTTCACTTCTTTCTAACAGGCATGAAGTTAATTAACAGGTTGTTTTTATAAAGCAATGAGGGAAAGGTTCAGAAGTCCAAAGGACAGATATAGGCCAGAAGTTTTTTTTAAACAAAGAACCTTTCTTTTCTACTCAAGATAAGATCAAGCAATAAATTTCAGATCTTGCCTGGACTGGTTTCTTGTCCCTCTGCTTATGAGGCTCCCTTCCTTGAATTTCTCCAAATATCCTTGTAGGACTGGAGACGTCCACTTCCTCCCATCTTAGGAGGCTTAGACCAGAAAAAAAAAAAAAAAAAGCAAGATTTGTTGTAAAAACTATGCCTTTTGTGGGGAAACTTCTCTGTTTTTTAATATCTGAGAAAACTTACTGTGATGATTCTGGGAAGAATTTGGTTATAACATTTCTACTTTGGGGCCCTCAAGGTGGCATTCTTCTGTACTCTAAATAGAAATATTATGAAGTCATAAAATACAGAAGTCCTATCAACACTGAAGAAGATAGAGGGTCTGTCTCCTCCAGCAGTTTTGTCACATATAAATCACCTCTAAGGGGTGTGGAGAAAAGGGAGCTCTCTTACACTGTTGGTGGGCATGTAAACTGGTACAGCCACTATGGAGAACAGCATAGAAGTTCCTCAAAAACTAAAGACAGAGCTACCATATGATCCTGCAATCCCACTCCTGGGCATATATCTGGAGAAAACTATGATTCAAAAGCTTACATGCACCCCTGTGTTCACAGCAGCACTACTCACAATATCAAAAACATGGAATCAACTAAAATACCCATCAACAGATGAAACGATAAAGAAGATGTAGTATGTATTCACGCACCATAGAATACTGCTCAGCCATAAAAAAAAAAAAAAAGAATGAAATATTGCCATTTGCAGCAACATGGGTGAACCTAGAGATTATCATATTAACTGAAGTAAGTCAGAAAAAGAAAGACAAACACCATATGATATCGTTTATATGTGGAATCTAAACTATGACACAAATGAATTTATCTACAAAATAGAAACAGACTCGCAGACATAGAGAACAAACTTGTGGCTGCCAACAGGGAGAGGGTAGGAAAGGGATCTGGGAGTTTGGGGTTAGCAGATGCCAACTATTATATATAAAGAGAATGAATAAACAACAAAGGTCCTACTATTATAGCACAGGGAACTATACTCATATCCTGTGATAAGCCACAATGGAAAAGAATATGAAAAAGAATGTTTATATATGTATAAATGAATCTCTTTGCTATATACAACATTGTAACTAACACAACATCGTAAATCAGCGATATTTTAATAAAATATTTTTTAAAAAATCACCTCTCAGGACCAGTGCACCAGGCCTGGAGGTATCATGCTCCATAAACAGCCTGCATATCTGCCTTTGCCCACCTGAGGGGTAGTCACAGGGCTAGTAGTGACGGAGTTCCAGTGTCTTCCAGCCTTGAGGGTTGTTGTGAGGGTCAAACAAGACCATTAATAAGGAAGCACTGTGCGCAATACACATGATGTCTCTCTGTTGGCTTTGATTTTAACTCTCTCAATCTGTTTTAGTTTAATAATGATGATAATGGCTAATCTTGGAGCATTTACTCCTTGGCAAGCACGATGAACCAGCTGTGGAGATTATCTCGTGTAATCCTCATGAGTAGTCTATGACATGTACAGGATATGATATCATTGTTTTCACAATACAGGAAAAAATATTAAGGCTTATTAGCAAGTTTAAACAGCTTGACCAAGTTAGTAAGTGACAGAGTAGGCTCTTAAATTCTCTTTATTTTTTTTTAAAGATATAGTAGAATGACTAAGAACTTGAAATTTATTTATTGGCCACAATGCATGGCATATGGGATCTTAGTTCCCTGACCAGGGATTAAACCCTTGCCCCTTGCATTGAAAGCACAGAGTCTTAACCACTGTACTACCAGGGAAGTCCACACTTAAATTCTCTTTACTCATCAATAAGTGCTTAGTAAAGTACAGTAGTCAGTTCAGTTTAGTCGCTCAGTCATATCCGATTCTTTGCGACCCTATGAATTGCAGCACACCAGTTCTCCCTGTCTGTCACCAGCTCCCGGAGTTCACCCAAACTCACGTGCATCAAGTCGGTGATGCCATCCAGCCATCTCATCCTCTGTCGTCCCCTTCTCCTGCCTCCAACCCCCTGAACTAATGCAAATTTGTCTACAGAATGAGATGCCCCAAAACTCTTTTATTTCATTTTTCTTCCCACAAATACTCATTTAGTTTCTGCCATGTTTGAAACTTGTGTTTTCCATAAAATTTTCTGAAAACCCCTCTTTAAAAGNAACCCCCTGAACTAATACAAATTTGTCTACAGAATGAGATGCCCCAAAACTCTTTTATTTCATTTTTCTTCCCACAAATACTCATTTAGTTTCTGCCATGTTTGAAACTTGTGTTTTCCATAAAATTTTCTGAAAACCCCTCTTTAAAAGAAATGTTTTGATCACATATTAGCAACACCATGTTTCATGCTGGTTTGTCTAACCCTGCAATATCTGAAGTGAAATTAAAGATGTTAAAAACAAAAAGAGAGAGAGAGAGAAATGACAATGAATAGAGACAAAACCTCAAAAACTAAAATACTCCTTGGGTTTAAAATTTCATATTACACTTTGTCATTTTGACATTATGATGGATTTAAAAGATCAAATATCCAACCCCTTGACCTAGTTATAGTGCTGTCAGAAAGCACTGAATGGAAAAAGGAATCTTTACCTACTCATGTGGAAGGTAAGCAGGTGGTAGCTTTTCTGTTGTGGCTGATGAAGTCATCATTGATCTCAGCCTTGGACTAAGTAAAAAAAAAAAAAGAAAACTACAATGATTTACTCCTGACCTGTCTGGTCTCTTGGCTGGGTTGAGTATTCACAAGCCAGTTACCAAGATCAATCAGAAAACACACATTAGAAAATCAGACTCTTTTCCTGTGAATATTTGTTATATGGGAAATTTCTCCCCAAAATTAATGACAACACAGAGCCTAAAAATTCACTTTTTAATCTTTCTGATACCTCCATAGACANTCACAAGCCAGTTACCAAGATCAATCAGAAAACACACATTAGAAAATCAGACTCTTTTCCTGTGAATATTTGTTATATGGGAAATTTCTCCCCAAAATTAATGACAACACAGAGCCTAAAAATTCACTTTTTAATCTTTCTGATACCTCCATAGACACATGTTTTATAATGGAATAAACAGACACTTTTAAAACTCTTCAAAGTTCGGTGTTGTCTGATCCAATTTATATTGAACTTTAACAAATACAGCAAACTAGTAGCAACTGAAAACCATACGTGTGATTAATGCTGGCACTTGGACATCCCTTCACAGCTCCAGCCAAGGGTTTGTATTGTATCTCTGTCTGTTCCTCTTGCAATTGACTTTCTGTCAAGCGTTCTGGATGACCCTTTACTGTTGCCAAGTGTCCTTATTTAAAAAGAGAAGACCAAGATGAATAGTACCATGATTTTACTACACTAGCAACTATATATGAAATAGTCTTATATTTCTTGTAATGAGAAATCAATGGCCATGTCACTATTAACACTGGAAGTTTTCTTTGCCATCTGCTGGTATCCTACTGACAGGTAAATTCCACCAGCATACAAAAGATAACTTTTCTCTTTTACCCATTTTTTGGCCATTTTTAGCTGAACTATAATTTACAGCGTTAATTCTGCTATACTGCAAAGTGACTTGATTATACACATACATATATTCTTTTTTATATTCTTTTTCATTATCATTTATCCCAGGAGATTGGATATAGTTGNTACTGGAAAAACCATAGCCTTGACTAGATGGACCTTTGTTGGCAAAGTAATGTCTCTGCTTTTTATATGCTATCTAGTTTGGTCATAACTTTCCTTCCAAGGAGTAAGCATCTTTTAATTTCATGGCTGCAATCACCATCTGCAATGATTTTGGAGCCCCCAAAAATAATATTATCCTACTATATATCCCCTCTATAATTAAATTTTATAATCTAAGAAAATTAGTGAGTCCATATTACCTACTGCTTTGCTTCTGAAGTACTCTTCTCTCCCAAAATGATTATTATGGCCAGAAAGGTATGAGATATTAAATGTTGGCTTTTATCATTTTCACAGAACTTCTTTCCATTATCTTTTAATTTTTTGTTTAGAAATAATTATATAACTATAGGAAATTGCAACAACAGTACAGCAATTACTTATACCCAGTCACTCAGTCTCTCCCAATGGTTACATTGTAGATAACCATACAATATCAAAACTAGGAAATTGACATTGGTATGATGTATATGGGTAATTACCCAAGTGCAGACTCTTATAACCACCACCACAATCAAGATACAGAACCACTGTTGTGTGTTAGTCACTCAGTTGTGTCCAACTCTTTGTGATCCCATGGACTGTAGCCCACCAGGCACCTCTGTCCATGGGGATTCTCCAGGCAAGAATACTGCGGTGGGTTACCATGCCCTCCTCCAGGGGGTCTCCATCAGGACAAAGATCTACTCTTGTCCACATTTTACCAGTTTGAATGAGGTATAGAAATCAAACCTGCTTTCAAGTCCCTTTGCCTTCTCCCATTTATAATCTAATCATCTTAAATATTTTCTCCACATTGAGAACCACATCACATGTTGTATTTTTTGCTTCAAATGTCATACATAATGCAGAAATTTTCAGAGGAGAAAGTCTATTGTATTTATCCTTTTTTTTTTTTTTTGGCCATATTGCAAAGTTTGAGAAATTTTCAGCTGTCATTTCTGTAATCACTTTTTCATCCCCACCCTCCCTCTCCTACCCTTCTGGGACTCCAGGGACCCAGTAGCCATGACTTCTTCAATGGGTGGTTTGAGCAGGGTTTCCTTTGAAGAGGACATGCATGGGTGGGCAGGCCTTGTTTTCATCTCTATTATGTAACTCCCTCTGCCCATCAAACATTGAAACCATGCTTTCCACACATAGCTATGCCGCACCTAACATTTTTCACTCATGGGTGCCACCCAAAATTATATTTCACTCTGCACCCTGTAGTCAATGCCTTATATCACTGTCAGAGTCCCTTATCCTCCTTCCCAATCCTATCCAAGTATTTTTTTGCTCACCATTCTGAAACCTATAAGCTAAATTATACACTCTTTAAAAATCTTCAACTGCTCAAACCAAAACTCAGCAATTATGATTGAGAAAAAAAGTGAAGACAAAGAATTCTCAAGGACAGCAGTATCCATTGTCTTTCAAGTCATCAAGGATGACTTTAGTGGCATATCAGTCAGAGTGAAATTTTAGTACAGCACCACTTGTCTTAAAAAGTAACGCAAGCGCCAGACATTGTTTGCTTAGCCTTTGGAATCGCCATGTGTTTGCTCAGTTCAGATGGCAATGACATCAGTATCTTTTCCAGATTTTCAGCACATTTACTGCATCCCATTAAATAAAAAGAATGTTTAAAGAAACTTTCTTTTCACTTAAAAATTAGTTACCTGGGGATCTCCCTGGTGGCGCAGTGGATAAGGATCTGCCTGCCAGTGCAGAGGACACAGTTCGATCCCCGGTCTGGAAAGACTCCACATACCATGGAGCAGTGAAGCCCTTGTGATAAAACTAGTGAGCCCACGTTCCACAACTACTGAAGCTCACGCACCTAGAGTATATGCTCTATAATGAAGAGAAGCCCCTGCTTACCACACTAGAGGAAACCCACATACAGCAATGAAGATGCAGTGCAGGCAGAAATAAATAAAACTGTTTTTTAAATTATATGATACAAACACTATGGAAAACAGTATGAAGGGGTCTCAAAAAATTAAAAATATAGCTACCATATGATCCAGCAATTCTACTTCTGGATATTTTTTCAAAGAAAATAAAAACACGAATTCAAAAAGATATATGCATACCTATGTTCACTGCAGCACTATTTACAGTAGCCAATATATGGAAACCAACTAAGTGTCCATCAGCAGCTGAATGTATACAGAGAATGTTTTCTACACACTTACATAGTGGAATGTTACTTAGCCACGAAAAAGAATGAGATTTGCAACATGGACAGACCTAGAGGGTATCATACTTAATTAAATAATGAAAAAGGACAAATATCGTATGGTTTCACTTACATGTGGAATCTAAAAAGCAAATTAACAAAGCAGAAAAAGACTACCAGACACGGAGAACAAACAGATGGTTGCTACAGGGAAGTGGAGTGAGGGAATAAGTGAAATAGGTGAAAGAGATTGAGCCATGGCCTTCCAGTTATAAAATAGTCACAGAATATAATTACAACATAGAAAAAATAATCAATAATATTGTAGTAACTTTACATAGTGGCAGTTGGTAACTAGACTATGGTGATGATCATTTTATAATGTATGGAAATATCAAATCACTATGTTATATACTTGAAACTAGTCAATCATACTTTAAAATTTTTCCTTCTTTCATAACTAAAGTAATAAAAAAGAAGTTCAAATTTTTTAAAATTTAAGCAATAAAAATTAGTTACCTAAAACATGAATAGCTATCCATCAGAAAACAAGAAAGCCACATTCCACAAGTCCTCAATGCTTTTTCAATTGCTTAAATTAAAAGAATTCAAGCTCTTAACTTTGGCCTTGATCAGTCTAACTCCACTAGTCTTGTATGGTTTAAGGTCTCAGTTAGTACCTTGTGACCCAACTATAGGTGGCACTAGTGGTAAAGAATCCGCCTGCCAAATCATGAGCCTGAGATGCAGGTTCCATCCTTGGGTGGGGAAGATCCCCTGGAGGAGGAAATGGCAACCTACTCCAGCATTCTTGCCTGGAGAATCCCATGGACAGAGGAGCTTGGAGGGCTTTATTCCATGGAGTCCCAAAGAGTCGGACAGGACTCAGGTGACTAAGCACACGTGCCAACCCAAACTATAAGCTAAACACTTTAAACACCACTTAATGGATCGCTTTGCAGCTGTTGCACATTAGCCTTCAAAACACAAAGCTACAGTTCTCACATACAAAATTTGGCCAAGAACATTTGTTGATAGTTGACTGATAAGTGAAAATGTAAGAGTTCCTCAGGAAATTTTCTACTTCACTAAATTCCCTAAGTTTCTAGGATAACTCCAACATCTATACAGAAGCAGAAAGTTCTTTACTTTTTTTCTCAAGTACCTGAAAATAAACCACTTCATTTTAGAAAGAGTGGGATGGTCACATGTCTCCCCCACACCATCTTGAGAAACAAAGTTTCAATCATTTTTTATTTGGGGAATGGACTTCCCAAAATGGGTAAAATGGTGAGACTGAAGGAGACTGGTAAATGTTAACTTCTGCAAATAAAGGCTTCCGTTTATTCTTAGACTCTTAATTCTACTTTATGTTCTTTCTTCCCACTTTTCCTAGTCAAAGTCCCAGGGAGGTTAAACCTCCTTTTCCCCTTCTTATCTGTGAATTTAAAAGTTATCCTAATATTAGCAGCCTCAATCCTGACTTGGTCTCAAATCTCTGTTTAACCTATGAATATATGAATAAGGAGGACTTTATGGATTGCTGAGCCCATCTCTGGAATGAATATTAAACTATGAGAAGATCTATAAAGCACTTGTATGGACACTGATACAACTTTTCCCAACTTTCTCTTAAAATGCATCATATTATTCATCCCCCAAATTCTAGAGTACCATAAAAGGCCAGAAAAAATACTGATAATCTCTAAACGTGCTGAGAACATGTAATTTCTTCTCTATTTTTAATTCCATTTTTTAAAAAAGGCAGCAAAACTCTCACTCTTTGTATCTATCCAAGCCATGAGATTCAGCCCAAGCCAGGTGTTAAAATCTCTAAAAACTTTTGGATATTCATTGTTCTTTACCTGTTTTCCTTCTATGAAACTGTTCTGTGGAGACAATCTGAGAGAAATTTTGTAAAGATGTTCACAGCATTATTTATGATGCTGAAAAACACCTTTGATGATAAGTGAAGATTTGTCTGCCAGTAGGGAAATGTTCATGGGGTTCTTGAGGCAAGAATACTGGAGTGGGTTGCCATTTCCTGGACCCTGATACTGGGAAAGATTGAAGGAAAAAAAGAGAAGGGGGCAGCAGAGAATGAGATGGTTAGACAGCATCACTAACTCAATGGACATGAATTTGAGCAAACTCTGGGAGATAATGAAGGACAGAGGAACCTGGTAGGCTACAGTCCATGGGGTTGCAAAGAGTCAGACACCACTTAGTGACTGAAGAATACCACCACAAGGGCACTGTTAGGCAAATTATGAAACACTCCCTTCAGTGAGCTATTATGCCAGCCACTAAAGTTAAATTTAGAAAGAACTTATGGTAATATTGAGGGGAAGAACTTCTTAGATCAAGCTAGATGTCTACAGTACAGTGAAGCACTGTCCAAAATGGCATGTTTGTGTGTTGTGTACACACAAACATGCACACATAATGCAGAACTATGTTAAGAAACTGCACACAGTGGGGGGAAAAAAACCAGGCAGAAATAAATGCACTAAAATGTGAAACAATAATTACCTTTGTTATTGGAGCCAAAGACGGTTTGAGTTTTTCTTTATACTTTATTTCTGCAGCGGGCATGTTTTACTTTCACAATACATAAAATAAATTTTATTTTTAAAACAGAAATATTAATAGATAACATTTCAGGGTTAAGGTTCCATTTAGAAACGATAATACATCTCATATCCTTCGATTTCACCTTTTTTTCTTGATTAAATGAAGTCTCTTGGGTTCAGTGGTTACACTGGGTAAATGAAGATAATTATGAGAAAGAAGCTGCTTGGTGATGCTTGTTATTTGTCTAAGCATATAGTAACTCCTTCTAGGAAAGAATTCTTAAAAATTAAATTTTTTAAGGAGCCTTTGCTTTGCCGTCCCTGCCTCTCATAAGGGTAGCAGGTGAGCTTTCTGTAGATTTGGGGGGTTTTTTTTGCCTTCAGATGTCAGAGGCGGTTCATTTGCAAATGGCAGTTGCGGGTGGTTTTTGAAGAGACGGGCATTTAGGACAAAGTGTAAAGCTACATAAAACCAGCTTAAGGGATCTTTGAAACATAAATCCATGCCTTTGTAGTTCTTAGGCTGACAAAGCTGAACCCTCAGAGGCATGCTGCCGGCTGGTACCTGTGTTCCAGCCAGAAAAGCTCCCCAAGCAATTACAGAGAAAGAAAGGGTTTCTGCCACCAATACGACCTAATACAATAGAGGAGGCCACCTGTGTTTTTAGAAAGGCGAGGACTCTTTAGAAAGTGGATGGGATTGTGCAGAGTCCTGGAAGATATTCATCATCCTAATTCATTAAAGTGATGCTGACAAATTTACACTGAAAAAGGATGAAGACTCGTGCTTCACGAGAAGCGTCAAAGCCACAAAACAAAGGCTACTGCTTTAGGGGATACCTGTGACCCTCAGCACGGCACTCTGCTGGCTCTGGAATCGAACATCACCAGGTTCTTTGGGGACTCTCATTACAACATCTGCCTTTTCCTTTCTCAAACCTTTTCCTGACTTTGTCTTTGCCTCCTCTTTTCATTATTCTCTTCCAGAGAGAACTCAAAAGCTCTTAGCCTTTTCTCACCCATTCTAGCAGCTCAAAGGCAAACGTAGGAAAGGTGAAGTCTACCACACTAACCAGTTCTCTCTTCTCACCTGTGTTCTCCTAAAACTCTGAGGCAACACAGCATGAATGGGGCTCAGAAACAGTCAGCTGAGTTCCCTTCATTCACATGGTCACACAGCCTTCAACAAAACTACTATGGCCTGGCTTTTCCCAACCGTGATCATATAGGACGTGTTAGTTGTATCAGGAGCATTGTGAAGCCTTCATCTAGGAGTGAAAGAGATACCTCTGCTGTGTTGTCTACTGAATTTTCAAACCTACATAAATTTGTACATTTCAACCTGGTGGTAGATCTATAGCATGCAAGCTGAATGTGTGCAACAGGAGGATATTTTAACCAGATGCTGAGTGGATTGAGGCTTACTTCCTGCCCGAGTTCTACAAGTCTGCCATGAACCTTACTGATCACTGTGTGTGTTCATTTGGAGTTGTCCTTCCGGGGCTGGATCTCCATCCACTCATTCTCAACCTCTGGTTCTGTTTGAAAACCAATTGACTCTTTGAACCTGTGTGTCATCTGTAATGGACCTTTCCAAATACACTCCTCTTGGTTTCAACTACATAATAGGGAAGTCCTAAACATCTTAGAAAATCACTCATGGTTTTGTTTTCCTTCCAAAGAAAGTCTTAATAGGATTACATTAACTAAGCAGGACGCCCACACTTCTGTCCCCTCAAATTGGTTCTGAATCAAAATTATGTTTTTTGTTTTTTAAAACAAGTGGGGTGGAGACTAAGAAACCTGTGGCCCTTGGATAAAGTTCTTTCTCAAGGAGCTATTTCTGATGTTAACACACCTCCAGAAGCATTTGGAAGATTCAGAATAGGGCAGAATCATCAAAGTGTCCCCGCCTGCCTGCCTGTGTTTTTCTATGTTAACTCAAAATGGTAAATCATCCTCAAAACCTTTTATTTTTGGATTCCCCATATGTCCATTTTCTCTCTTCTAAACAGGCTGATGAAAAGGCAGAGGCAAATAGCTGAAGCCTTAATGAAATAGGCATATTGATCAATTCTGTTTCTTGGGCACTTCCTCAGAGTATGCTGGAGCACACGTGGACACGCAGCTGCCCATCAGACATCTCCAGGATGTCAGGCTTCCAAACATGAATACAGTTTCACAGGCAGCTGTTTTCAGATTGCATACATCACACTGCGTGTCAGTGGAAGAACCACCAAATACTTAGGATAGACTGAAGTTTGTGATCAAGTGGAAGACTATAAGCAAATGTTGCGTTTTGAGAACAGAAACATAAGCAAAAACGTAATTATCAATTTGCTGCTCAATCCTGCCTCCTCAGAGACTACTTCTTTCCCATCCCAGATGCCTTCCTCTTATCCCCAAAGGCAGTTTGCGCATCCTCTTACTCCTAACTCCTGACAAGCAACTGGAAATTTTACTCATCTCGTCTTTTCAACTAAAGCCTCCTCCAGCTTGACAAATCTTGCCAGTTACTGCATAAGCCTCGACTGTCTGAGTTATGTGTCCGCAAGCTCCAAGCCCATCCATCTTGGAATTATCCTTCAGCCTTATCGCTCCTTCCTCCTCATCTTTTCCCGCACATGGTTAATATCAGCTGTTATCAGTTTCGGCGCCTGGTAAATATTCTGGAGGTGATTGGAGGTTCAATCAGTTGCAGCTGCACCAAACTCAGCTGATAACGCAGTGGATGGTGGGGGAGAAGCCGGGAGAGGGAGAATTGGCAGAATTACCTTGATTCAGAATTAACCCTGATTGTACTTGGTTGTTTAGGCTCTGCCCTGTACATACAGAGTCCCCAGAATTCAGTGTCTGATTTGTACCAAGACACCATCTTATGAGGAGTCATTGATAACAATAGCAGCTGTAAATGCCGATAATGGATTTTGCACAAATATTCCCCATACCCTCCGCCACCCACCCACCACAGCCCGATCAATCTGAGCACATCTGAAGGATAATTCTGGAAAGAAAAGAATAGCAATAGGACTGCTTCACTATCTTATGTTTGGCTTTCATACTTATGTTTGGCTTTCAACTTACCTTATGTTGAGCTGATGGAGAGGGGATTGGTTCAATCGAGATAGTTGCTACTATGTTTGCTATGCAAAGGTGGAGCTCTGGAAGCTGCAGAGAGTGGCCACTTGGCATTTTAACTAAAACATCATCATCTCTTTTGCCTGGCCCTTTTCTCTGCTCCAGGCTCCCCACGACTTGAGCTACAGTGGGCAGGGAATTACCAGAATAGCAGGTAGGAGACAAGTCCTTGCCAACAATTAGCTCCCGACCCACCTGCCATTGGACACCCCAACTTTGGTTCCCTTCAGTGGGCCTGTTCCACATCACAGCCTAGTGGTGGTCTCTGGTGGCCCACTGGTTAAGACTCTGCACTCCCAGTGCAGGGGGCTCAGGCTCATTCTCAGGTCGGGGAACTAAGATCCCACATGCCGAAAGATAACATCCAAAAAAAGAAAGAAAGCAGCCAAAAAATAACATCACAGCCTGTTTGTTAATCGAAGGAAATAACACCCCGAGCAGTTATCAGCTCTTAGTAACTGAGATTGAATAAGGTGGTCAGATATTTCCCAAAGGAGAGGCCCAGGGTAAGATGGTCCAGTGGGAACTCTGAGTAAACAGAATACTGAAGGTCTTCACCATGTGAAACAGATGCCAAAGAAAAGAGAATCAGCCCTGTCTTCCAAGTCCACATACCCAACCCTGCCCCTCGAGTCCAGCCCGGTGCAGTGGCCCCCCCTCTGAGCCCCGCTACAGCCCACTCTGTCACCACACATTAGGACAGTCAAGAGATGGGGGTGCAGTTCTCTAGAGGGACCAGAAAGGCAGTAAGTGCGGTAAGATTCTCTATTTCCTAAGTGTTCATTTTGAGGTTGCAACTTCAGGCTTTAGGACAAAGCAAAATGAAAACCAAAAACTTCAAGCCATTAACCAGTCATTCTGTGTGACAGCCACCCACCCCCGCCCCCCAAAAAAACCTCCCCCAGAGGATTCCCAGTGTTGACTCACCAAGAAGCCCTCCTCCCTGGCCTCGGGCGCCATCCCTTAGGGCACCGCCATGCACGGCCCATGTCCTTCTCTGGGCTCAGCCCCACTGCCTGCCCCTCAGGCATCTCAGACCTACCAGGTGGACTTGGGTCTGACTCTCAGTGCATCAACACAGCTGATTGTCTGCATGGACTGCACGCACCACTTTTCAGGTCTAGACTATCTCACCTGGGTGGCTCTTACTTTTTTTTTTTTTTTTTTTCC
>SJYV01005893.1:402069-461990 GCA_006410875.1 Neotragus pygmaeus | reverse complement strand
CGTGGTACTCTTGTCTCTTGCTATGCTTTCTTTTTCGTCATGACACTTACTGCTAAGTGTTGTGACATTCAATACTTGGGTATCTGTCATTTAATTCTAGACAGAATGTGTGTCTTCTTCACTACTGTGTTCCCAGCTCTTAAAAGAGTGATGTCTTCAATGGATGCCTGCAAATACCTGCAGGATGGTATCCCTGGCGGCTGGTTGGTTAAGGATTGTGCTTCCATTGCAGAGGGCACCAGTTCAAGAGTCTTGGTCAGGGAACTAAGATCCTGCATGCCATGCACCAAAAAAATAAAAATTGTTTAAAAATATCTGTGGAATGAGTATGTGAGAGAAAGCTGAGCTTCTCTCCCCATAGATGTGAAAAAAAACCCTCATGGGAGTTTTTCTGGAAACAGTGTGAACCCATCAGACCAGAGTTTCAGCCTTTTGAACCCATGCCCCCTTTTGATAAAGGAAAAAAATCCCAGGTCCCCCTGCAGAGCCTGGAGCTAGGGGTGCAATGGGGTAGTGTTGGGAGAGGTCGTTGAGAGTTTTCAGATTACCAAAAAGAAGCATGAGCCACAAACCTTTCCAATCACCTTTCCTAAATATATCTTCTCTCAACCAGGGATTTGGTGAGGATAGGAAAGATACAGTTTGAGGCCGTCTTGGTTTAGGGTAGGTGGTCTCTTTTAGTGTAAAATGAAGGACCATAGGATATTCTTGGAAAGAACCCAGTGCATGGTGAAGCATAGATCCATCCACACCCGAAGCTGTCTGTCTTAAACTATTTAAAATGCCTGGGCTAGACTCATAACAGTGATTCACCGTCAGTGGACCTAAGCTTTAGTTTCTGTGCTGATCTACAAAGAAAGCCAGATTCGGGTCTATCCTGGGAAGGGGCCCAGGCACCTGGAGTGGGGAGAATCTCGAGAGTCAGGACAGCATTCTCCTGTTCCCGTACCGCCTCCCTCTGATTTCTGTACCAGAGAAACATGGCAGTAAGGGAAATGGGGAGAAAAGAGGCTCTCTGGTGTTGTCTAATCTTTCAGCCCCAAAGACACTTACTCCTCTGGGTTGGCACCAAACCCAAGCTGGGGGCCAGGAACATCAACCTGGTAAGAAGGCATCCCTGTGCAGGGTGTTCCCAGTCTGGCACTGAAACCAGCACTTCTCATTTCACTGCCATTTTGAGAAAGTAGCAATGAAATATATACACCTTAATGTGTAAAACAGTGAGTTAGGAGTAAGCCGCTGTATCCCACAGGGAGCTCAGCTCGGTGCTCTGTGATGACCAGAGGACCGTGGGGAGATTCAAGAGGGAAGGAATATATGCACACATGCTGTTGTACAGCAGAAACTAACATAACATTGTGAACCGATTATACTCCAATTTAGAGAAATTTTTAAAAATAAAATAGTATTAGAACATAAAAATTTTTTTAAATAAACCTAAGTGTTTCACTTCTTTGCAATTTTTTTTTTAAGGCAAAATGCCTGATTTTTGTACTGCTTTTACAGTAGCAGAATTTTCTAGGATCTGGTGCAAATAGACATGTTCTCTGCAGGCTGAAAAGAGGCTGAAAACCCTGGTGTAATCTGTCTCCCTGAATTATTATAGGATTTTAGATGGTTGACAAGTGCAATAACTTTGAACTCCTCAGGCATCTCGATGGAAATTCAGTTCTAGCTTGAAAGTGCTAACTGTACAGCTTACATTCAAACGGAGCTTCTCAGATCAGAGGAGCTGGTTCAATACTGCTCTTGATTTATCCATGTACAGGGAAGGATTCCGAAAATGCATCCTTTGGAGTCAAGGATTTCTAAAGGAGTGTCTTCTAGTGATTGGCTGGAGGCTGATTGGACCAGCACAGAGTGAAGGAAGGAATACAGTGGGGGTTGACTGTATTCATATAGGTGAAGTCACGTGGGTATATGAGACCAGCAGATAGATACTAGATCTCAGCTTACTAATTCATCAGGCTTTTAGCAACTGGTTTCTCCATTTCAGTCCTACAGAACTAACCCACATCATCATCCGTAATGCCTGGTGATATTCATTTCTCCCTTTCTGAACTCGAGTCTTCTCTTAAACTTCATATCAAAATCCATTTCCTACCCCTCCCCCAAGCCCCAAGCTCAAAGTTTCCAACATCATCTACTAGATCTTTATGAATACTTCTCTATCAAGTTCTCATTGGGAAACTTTTTCTCCCAGGATATATGACTCGAGTGCTTCATTGCTCCTGACTCCCTTACTTCCTTGTCCCTGGTAAATTCACATCCTCCAAGGAGGGGAGTACAGGCTCTGTCTGATCTGTATCACATCATTTTGTCAGCTCCCCTTTCTCTCTGCATTCAGATGATAATGTCGCTCAGGTGAACCAGGTGAATGCTTACCCAGTCATGTCCAACTCTTTTGCGACCCCATGGAGTGTAGCTTTCCAGGCTCCTCTGTCCACGGGATTTCCCAGGGAAGAATACTGGAGTGGGTTGCCTTTACCTCCTCCAGGGGCTCTTCCCAACCCAGGGATCGAACGTGTGTCTCTTGTGTCTCCTACACTGCAGGCGGATTCTTTACTGCTTGAGCCACTGAGGAAGCCCTCAGCCAATCACCAATGTCACAGATACATGTCTGCAGTGGGCCTTATCTTCAGTGCTCAGAATCAATATTTACATCTTCAGAGTACAATTATGTCCTCATGCCTGCCAGTACTTTGAACAAGAGAATCTGTATCATGTTTCCCATTATCTGTCCTTGCCCTGAAGCTGTTGCTGTGTGAACTCTGCAGGGAGGACCAAGGGAAGGGACCCAGCCAATGTCCACTGAGCCACCAGTCTTTACCTGAGTGTAGAGATGGAACATCCCGCCTCTACTCAGCATCTACCTGCTATGGGACAGGTAGTAAATGTATGGACAAAATTGAGTCCCTTTGAAGAGTGAAAAGGATACCATTAATAATTACACTGTGATATACACTTGCTCCTTGAAAGGAAATCTATGACAAACCTAGACAGAGTTTTAAAAAGCAGAGACATCACTTTGCTCACAAAGGTCCGTGTAGTCAAAGCTATGGGTTTTTTAGTAGTCATATGTGGATGTGAGAGTTGGACCATAAAGAAGGCTGAGCACTAAAGAACTGATACTTTTGAACTGTGGTGCTGGAGAAGACTCTTGAGAGTCCCTTGGACTGCAAGGAGTTCAAACCAGTCAATCCTAAAGGAAATCAACCCTAATATTCATTGGAAGGACTGATGCTAAAGCTGAAGCCCCAGTACTTTGGCCACCTGATGCAAAGAACTGACTCATTGGAGAAGACCCTGATGCTTGGAAAGATTGAGAAGAGGGCAGCAGAGGATGAAATGGTTAGATAACATCACTGACTCGGTGGACATGAATCTGAGCAAATTCCAGGAGATAGTGGACAGGGGAGCCTGGCATGCTGCAGTCCATGGAGTTACAAAGAGCAGACACAACTGAGCGACTCAACAATAAACTGAAATGACATTTTGAGTCTGGAACTGTGTCTAAGCCCAGGGCCCTAGATGAAGCTGTGTCCTAATGCTCTTTTGCTGATGGTTTGGGTAGAGCAGCTTCATATAAAGAATGTCACTGTGATCACTGAAGAGTGATCCGTCTGAGAAGCAAACACAGATCTTTCATTCCAGCTGCAATATTTATACAAGTACAACATTGATTGACTAGGAGGGGAATAAAGCACAACAAAGCTGCATTTCTACTCCACCCGCTGAAGTTTCCTGAGAAGTAGTCTGAGAAGTTTAAAATATTTTTTCCAAAAAACAAACTGAAATAACCCCTTCTTTTATTTTAGATTCCTTTCAGATAGCCTTGCAGATGGTTTGCTGAAATCGTCAGACCAACACAATCTGTTTGGCTCAAAAAATTAAAATAAACCTACCAAATTGTGTGTTTCTTTGTAATTTAAAAAACACTGAATTTCTAAAACAAAAACTAAATTTCTTATTTCTATCTATTAAACTTACCCTCACTCTGCATTTTGTGAACCAGACTAGAGAAATAACTCTTTAAAGATCCACACATTTTCCCCCGTAGTGCAGAATTCTAGAACCCCAAAATAGGATGGTATAAATGCTGAGTTCTTCTCTGTTTGCTTTTCTATCAATACATATTCATGTCTTTTCTCTTGACACAAGCCTCCTATCAAAACATCCAAAAGACAGTAAATACTAATACATCCAGGAGGTGTTCTTTCTTCCTCTAATTGCCTGCATCAAGCCAGTTTCCATGACATCAGCTCAGGAACAAACACATAAAATTCAAGTTAAAAATACTTCCTCTGGGGAAAATAAGTATGACCCAATGGGCCAGTTGGTGGGATAGCTAGAGGGAAGAGGGCTTCCCTAGCGGCTCAGGGGTAGAGGACCCACCTGTTAACGTAGGAGACACAAGTTCGATCCCTGGGTGGGGAAGATTCCCTGAAGAAGAAAATGGCAACCCATTTCAGTATTCTTGCCCGGGAAATCCCATGGACAGAGGAGCCTGGTGGGCTACAGTCCATGGGGTGGCAATAAAGTTAGACATGACTTAGCAACTAAACATAAGACGGCAAGAGCCCCATGTTCTCACATAAGTTTTAGTTCAAAGTTGTTTTGAGAAGATTTGAAGAAATAATCGCCTCCTCCCCACCCATGGCTCGGTGCAAAGCCAGCTGTGCCAGCCCTTGGGGTCCCTGGTGCCCAGCACACTGCCCCTAGGGTAGGCTGGGCACAACTTCCCCTCATCAACAGGATGTGAGATGCTGTGAGACGACTCAGCTTCCAAGGTCCTAACCGCGGCCACTGCAGTCTTGTTTACCTTTTTTTTTAAAGAATCTGTTCCTGGGTGCTTTGTGGCTTTAATGTTAATGTTCCCAGTAGTGTAATTGCCCCCGCGTAGCCATGCCTGCTGCTCTGGAAACCGTCAGGGTTAGCCTCTCAGCGCGGGAAGGCGACTTCGGGGAGGAATGTGTCTAATTCAGAGCATGTTCGTCGCCACAGGGATTCTGCATCGAGCGCTGCTGGGTGACGTCTCCCCCTGGCGGCTGCTGACGCGCGTGCAGGGGACAGACTTACCGGCCGCTGAGGGGCCTTCCAGGAAATTGCGGGCTAAAAGATGTCAAGAAAACAGAATTTTTCCACATCGAGGGAACTTTCTTTTGGGGGGCTGGGGGGTGGGGCGCGGCTTGTGGGATCTTAGTTCCTCAACCAGGGATTGAACCCACGCTGTTTACAATGAAAGCATGGAGTCCTAATCACTGTGGGGAGAATCGGGGGAGCTGCCTGTGCTCAGTCCTGTTCAACTCTTTGTGACCCGTGGACTCTAACCCAGCAGGCTCCTCTGTCCATGGAATTTCCCAGGCAAGACTACTGGAATGAGTTGCCATTTCCTCCTCCAGGGGATCTTCCCGACCCAGAGATTGAACTCAAGTCTCCTGAGTCTCCTACGTTGCAGGCAAATTCTTTACCACTGAGCCACCAGGGAAGCCCCCAGGAAACCCATAGGTAAAGGATAATATACGTACATCTCAGTGTCGATCTGGCATCTTGGCACAGGTTGAATATCTGAAACCCATCACTTGCAGGAGCTCTCTCTCTCTCACCCCAGGACTTCTCTGTGATTCTTGATTTCATTATATTGCATTATCTCTCTCTCCATCCACCTGTCAGATCCTGGCTGAATTATCTCCATTTATCCTACTGAGAAAGATCTCTTTCTCCTCTGGGCTGGAAATAGACGAACGCAGATTTAGAAGGAATCTTTTCTGCTCTCATCCTCACCCCTACACCACCTCTGCATCAGCCTCTTCTCCCCTCCGGCTCCACCCGCCAACCCCACCCCAGATTCTCCACAACTCCCAGCCCCTCGAGATCCCCAGCTCAACTCTCTTGTGCAAAATTCATCACATAAATGTGTTTAGAATACTCCTTCTTTCTTGCCCTGCTATTTTCTTTGACTCTGCAGTGTTTATTCTCCTAATCCCCTATTATGATTTTAATCTTCTTTAGAAACAGAGTCTTCACCCAGTCATTTGGAGGGAGGTCTTGTTTCATTCAGAGTCCCCAGTGCAGGCCCTGCCCAAACTTCTCACCATCAACCAGAATGTCACATGCTGCTGTGGCAGGATGAAGAATAACTCCAGAATGTGTCTGACTCTCTGTGACCCCATTGAACTGCAGCATGCCAGCCTCCCCTGTCCTTCAGTATCTCCCAGAATTTGCTCAGATTCGTGTCCATTGAGTCGGTGATGCCATCCAACCATCTCATCCTCTGTCATCCCCTTCTCCTGCCCTTAATCTTTCCCAGCATCATGGTCTTTTCCAATGAGTTGGCTGTTCTCATCAGGTGCCCAAAGTATTGGAGCTTCAGCATCAGTCCTTCTAATGAATATTCAGGCTTAATTTCCTTTAGGATTGACTGGTTTGATCCCCTTGCTGTCCAGTCCAAGGGACTCCCAAGAATCTTCTTCTTTATGGTCCAGCTCTCACATCCACATATGAAAATAAATAAATGTAATTTTTACATAGCACAAACAATGAAATAGAATAAAATAATAAGCTCTTACATCAGCAAATGCAGGCAGTACCAACACTAAACACCAATCAGCAAAAATGGAAAGACAAATGTACCCCCAGCATCTTTCTCGACCAATGAATGCTCCTTTTGTCCTTTCTGAATAAGCATATTTTCAGTAAAGGAAGAAACTTTCATTTCAAATGTATCAAGATCCTCTGACTTCAGCTATAAAGTCACAGAGGATTCATGGCCCTGTGGATAATTACAAACCACAAATTGTACTGAGTCAATTAGCCTGAGTTTCTGAGTTTCCCTTTTCTGTCTAATCCTACTCAGTAAGGAGATGATCTGACGGATGGACATCTGTGCTGTGATGATCTTCATATTAGAATAGGTTTTTCTGACAAGTTTCTGCCTGGCTGTCATATAATTAAATATTTTGCATTTCTTCAACATGCAGATCACCATAGGTGGACAAGAAAAATATCAAGGGTTAAGAGTAGAATGTGCATTAAGTTTGCCTCCTTGAGCTCAACAGTGCAAAGAAATAAAGGCTTTTATAGTCAGAAACTCCAAATGCCTGAAGAAAAGCACTGGACTTTAATGGAGACCTGGGCGCCGCTTTCCTGATAGCCAGGCTACTGACTTTCTTCAGACTGAGCAAAGACAGGTTGGAAAGGTTGAAGGCAAAAGGAGAAGGGGCCAGCAGAAGATGAGGTGCTTAGATAGCATCACTGACTCAGTGAACATGAATTCGAGCAAACTTTGGGAGACAGTGGAGGATGGGGAGCCTAGCGTGCTGCAGAACATGGGGTCATGAAGAGGCGTACACAATTTAGCTACTGAACAACAACAAGGATTAGTAACCTAGATTCCATCTCCACATGGCCAGCAAGCCCGCCTCTTTCGCTTCTTCTGGAACAGCGAGAAGCAAGTTGAATTTCCAGGGACAGAGCTTGATTTCCTGATAGAAAAGTTCATAAAGAAGGTGGCTGGTGAGAGTGATTCAGAGTTAATGTCCATTTCCCCATGAGTGTACCAGGAGACTCCATCACAGAAGAGCACTTAGAAGCTCTACCTGCTGAGTAGTTAGCAGACAGCTGTCGTATGCAGATCTCCGCTGGATCGTCTGGCCCTGGCTTGTAGAAACAAGGCTGGCTTCCCAGGGCCTGAACCACGGCCAACATAAACACATGGGGGCAGGTACTGAGCAACCTTGGAGAGCTAATACTCCTATTCCACTGTCAGCTGGGAGTGAGGGTGGGCTGTAGCAGACTCTGATGCCTGGTAAAAGAGTAAATTGCTAATTAAAATGGTAAAATTGCTTTTGAACTCTGGAGACCAGGAGAATTTTATAATTGACTCTTATAATGTGTTTTTGGATGCCTAAACACAACTACTGATGATTTGGAGTTGGGAAGGGTGGGGTAGGGGAGGGAGTCCATTGCATTTCATTTTAACAATAAAAATACTCTGAAAATATATATACAATGGAAAGGATTACTTTTCGCCTCTGGTAAGAGGCACTTAACCTTTGATCCTGAGCTAAATTCCATTACCAAAGGTAGCTTATAAAGCAGCCAGGAATTTTTTCCCTTGATATAGTTTTGATGATATGTTAAAATAAATACTAAATCACTCAGAGTTCTCCTAAGGATAACTCCTTCTGCATTGAGATGAAGTAAAGAAAACATCAACTTGAGCAAATACAGAGAAAAATATGGGCCACCATTGTGTCATTTTAGGCCTTTTTCCCTTATCTTGTCTTATGTGAAATATTAAACTAATTCCTCAACTCTTTTTAAAAATATTATATGGTAGAATTATGGAATTATTTAGGCCAGTATTTTAATGTTACAACCATACATGTAAATACAGACCAATAAACTTAAAGATTTTTTAAAAGTTTACTTGCTAAAGCCATATTCACAATACTATAACCTTTCAGAGTAAATTTTGTTCATCTGACTCATGTTTTTTCAAAGTATCCCATTAACTATGGAAGAAATTGTATGCCCAAATACAATAGGGTGCTTCCTTTATCAGGAGCGGTCTTATGTGGGTGCTCTTGAGGATATTAAACCAAACCCTCACATGTGCCTTTGGCCTATACCAAACCCTGCTGTGTGTGGCAAGCCAATTTTGTCCCAGTTTGCCTGTTATATTTGCTTCTTCCTGACATTATTAGAAACCAGAGCCACCCTGAGCACCTCTGAACCTTAAGCCTTGGTCTCAGAGAATAGTGACATGAGGTTCAGAGTCTAATTCTGATGGTGGTGGTTAAAGAAACCAAACCAACCAACCAAGCAAACGAAACTAATAGGAAACTTGAAGGGGAAATAAATCAAAACTAAAAAACAGACATGATAAGAAAATTTCCTTAAAAAGAAATAATTGAGGAAGAAATGGGAAAACCAAAATATTAATCACTTGCCTTCTTAAAACTCTCTTCTTGGGACTTCCCTGGTGGGCCAGTGGTTAAGGCTCCAAGCTTCCCACTGAAAGGGGTATGGGTTCAATCCCTGGTGGGGAAACTAAGATCCTGCAAGCCACTTGGCCAAAAAATAAACAAAATTTAAAAAAAAAATTTTTTTTAACTACAAATTCCTTTATCTAATGTGCCTCTATCAGCCTTCCCTTCCTCTGGGCACATGGGCTACTTCATCCAGAACCCACTTTCCAAGATCTTGGGACTAAAGAAACTATATGCCAATAAAAATTAATGTAAAAGAAAAAACAAAAAGATCCTGGCACTAGCAGTCCATTCTAAGCCATTCAAAAACCATGGTGCTTCAGAATCAAGACCTCCAGGTCATCTTGAAATTCCCAGAAGTTTCTGCAAAGCCAAGTAAATCTCTCTTTCCTTAGTATTGCCCACCCAAGTCCTGATGCCTCCCCCAGGATACCACCAATAATCCTAGATGCTTAGGAATTCCACCAAAGGGAGGGGCATCAAGGGAGGCTTGTTGGCATTTCTCAAACTGTATACCAGGATTTCTTGAGATGTTAGAGAAAAAAAAAGAGAGCTAAAAATTCTATAGCTCACTTACGGAGATATGTTTGAATAGGTAGCAAACCTTTTAGGAAGTCACAGTGCTTATTTCCATATTGAAAACTCTAAGAAACCCTATAGTAAAGCAACCTCTCCAATTCTAATCGATCCAGAATTTTACAAATTGCTTTCATCACAAAATCTTTTTTTCCCCCTCTAAATCTACTTGTTTATGTCTCATAACTGGTCTTCCAAGGCTTACATTTGGGAAATATTTGAACAACAACTATGCCATGTTGACCTTCTGTATTTAGGTATATTTGAGTGGGTCCAAGCCCTAGACACAAGAAAATGTACCATTATATCCATCATCCATGTTTTGGTTTGCTGAGGTAGGTAGCAAGTCTCAACATATATCAGCTTCCTCTTGAAACGGTTGATTGCCTTTTCTTTTTGATGATGATTCAAAAAGATGGAAAATGATAGGGCCACTAAAAAGGACACGATGCATGTTAACAGTCTAATACAGGCAGTACTTCGATGATTTTTCAGACAGTTCAGAACATCACCAAAATGAGGGCAACCTGACCCTGACTTATGGGGAATCTAAAATTACATTTCTGAAATCCATCAAAGGTCGAATGGAAAATAGAGCTTATTTGGTAGCTAGGTTTTCCGCTGTGTTGATCTAGCTGATGAAAGGTTTTGTTTGAGGAACTCAATTATAGTTTGATGTTTGGGAGTAGTTTGGAGCATTTAACCTGAACAGGGAAATAAATGAACTTAAATTCTCCCAGAAACCACTAATCCTGCTTTGCAAATAATATAATCGAGGAATAATAATACAAAGACTCTCCTTCAAAGATTCTTTAGTAGCCACTTCATTCAATGCAATAGTCTGCAAAAACACTGTGCCAAGAGACAGACTCTGGGGGTAGGACCTTAAAATTTTTCTCAAGAGATAGGTATGTGCACATAAATAGTAGGGAATGTGTGAAACCTGGAGCAAAATGGAGAACTGCTAAAGGTGTGCTGGGGGCTTCCCAGGTAAAGCTAGTGGTAAAGAACTCACCTGCCAATGCAGGCGACAGAAGAGAAGCAGGTTCAGTTCCTGAGTCGGGAAGATCCCCCGGAGGAGGGCGTCGCAACCCACTCCAGTATTCTTGCCTGGAGAATCNTAAGGCTCCAAGCTTCCCACTGAAAGGGGTATGGGTTCAATCCCTGGTGGGGAAACTAAGATCCTGCAAGCCACTTGGCCAAAAAATAAACAAAATTTAAAAAAAAAATTTTTTTTAACTACAAATTCCTTTATCTAATGTGCCTCTATCAGCCTTCCCTTCCTCTGGGCACATGGGCTACTTCATCCAGAACCCACTTTCCAAGATCTTGGGACTAAAGAAACTATATGCCAATAAAAATTAATGTAAAAGAAAAAACAAAAAGATCCTGGCACTAGCAGTCCATTCTAAGCCATTCAAAAACCATGGTGCTTCAGAATCAAGACCTCCAGGTCATCTTGAAATTCCCAGAAGTTTCTGCAAAGCCAAGTAAATCTCTCTTTCCTTAGTATTGCCCACCCAAGTCCTGATGCCTCCCCCAGGATACCACCAATAATCCTAGATGCTTAGGAATTCCACCAAAGGGAGGGGCATCAAGGGAGGCTTGTTGGCATTTCTCAAACTGTATACCAGGATTTCTTGAGATGTTAGAGAAAAAAAAAGAGAGCTAAAAATTCTATAGCTCACTTACGGAGATATGTTTGAATAGGTAGCAAACCTTTTAGGAAGTCACAGTGCTTATTTCCATATTGAAAACTCTAAGAAACCCTATAGTAAAGCAACCTCTCCAATTCTAATCGATCCAGAATTTTACAAATTGCTTTCATCACAAAATCTTTTTTTCCCCCTCTAAATCTACTTGTTTATGTCTCATAACTGGTCTTCCAAGGCTTACATTTGGGAAATATTTGAACAACAACTATGCCATGTTGACCTTCTGTATTTAGGTATATTTGAGTGGGTCCAAGCCCTAGACACAAGAAAATGTACCATTATATCCATCATCCATGTTTTGGTTTGCTGAGGTAGGTAGCAAGTCTCAACATATATCAGCTTCCTCTTGAAACGGTTGATTGCCTTTTCTTTTTGATGATGATTCAAAAAGATGGAAAATGATAGGGCCACTAAAAAGGACACGATGCATGTTAACAGTCTAATACAGGCAGTACTTCGATGATTTTTCAGACAGTTCAGAACATCACCAAAATGAGGGCAACCTGACCCTGACTTATGGGGAATCTAAAATTACATTTCTGAAATCCATCAAAGGTCGAATGGAAAATAGAGCTTATTTGGTAGCTAGGTTTTCCGCTGTGTTGATCTAGCTGATGAAAGGTTTTGTTTGAGGAACTCAATTATAGTTTGATGTTTGGGAGTAGTTTGGAGCATTTAACCTGAACAGGGAAATAAATGAACTTAAATTCTCCCAGAAACCACTAATCCTGCTTTGCAAATAATATAATCGAGGAATAATAATACAAAGACTCTCCTTCAAAGATTCTTTAGTAGCCACTTCATTCAATGCAATAGTCTGCAAAAACACTGTGCCAAGAGACAGACTCTGGGGGTAGGACCTTAAAATTTTTCTCAAGAGATAGGTATGTGCACATAAATAGTAGGGAATGTGTGAAACCTGGAGCAAAATGGAGAACTGCTAAAGGTGTGCTGGGGGCTTCCCAGGTAAAGCTAGTGGTAAAGAACTCACCTGCCAATGCAGGCGACAGAAGAGAAGCAGGTTCAGTTCCTGAGTCGGGAAGATCCCCCGGAGGAGGGCGTCGCAACCCACTCCAGTATTCTTGCCTGGAGAATCCCATGGACAGAGGAGGCGGGCGGGCTACAGTCCACAGGGTTGCACAGAGTCGGACACGACTGAAGCGACTTAGCATGCATGCAAAGATGTGCTGGGTGTAAATGAACTGAACCCCCAACTTAAAACTGCAGCATTTCTGTAATCTGTTTCTCGTAATTACCTGCTTGCACTGGAAGTCAATAGTAAAGGGCTCAGAGAATCTAGAGACCAGAAAGGAAGCTGGATAAGAGAGTCCACAGACTCACATGTCAATGAAGTCTGTGCAAACATGTGAAGAATCCACAAGGGGTGGAAGACGGGGGCAGTGGGTGCAGTGGGAGTGCAGACACTCCCAGATGCTTGCAAACCATCCCAGGCTACCCTTTAACCCATTCCTTCACTCAACCTGCTTGTCGTCTTTAGGTGGATCACATTTCTATTTCTTTTTGTTTTGTCTTTTATATATATATATATATACCTAGAATAAAATGCCTTAAATAGGAGAAAGGCAAATATTACCAACAGCAACATTCTAAAATTTGTTCTAAGATATTGAAGTAGCTTTACATGAAGAGGTACTTCACATTTTTCTTTTTTGCTATGGCTTTTCAGAATTACTTCCATCTTTCTCTTAGGTCGCCAGGATGCCCCCTAGAGTTAGTTGCATCTGTTCCATTTCTGACCATTACCTCCCTCTGCTTCCCTTCCCAGTGTTGGATTTCTACTTTGTAGTTTATACCTCTGTCTGATTTTAAGTCACACAGATGATTCCCTATGAATCAAGAAATGGAGAGTTGATAACTATGAACTACATATATTTTGGGTGGACAATAATTGTGTCCTATAAGGTGATTAAATTTTAAGTCCATCTTTAAGGTTTGGAATCATTGTACTCCTTAGCAGAGAGCTGCTATTTGTTCAGAATTTCTCTTTTCATATGATAGGTTGGTCATTTGTCTTCTCTGGCAATTTTTATCATCACCTTACATATTTGTGCTTATGGTAATAACATTTGCTCTGCTTATGTGTTTTGGCATTAAGTTTCCAGCTTTTTCTTATGAAAATATTTTAAATGGTTCTACAAGTCATTTTTTAATTCCTACCTGCACCTTCAATACTTTCAGTAGTTCTAAAAGCACCTTTCCATTATAGTGACTTCACATAATTAGTTAATATTCTCAAAGCTTGATATATTTAGAACTCTCTATTTGGGGGGGGGGCATACCACACAGCTTGTGGGATCTTAATTCCCCCACCAGGGATTGAACCTACTCCGCCCACACCCTCCTCCCACCAACCATTGGGCAGCCAGGGAATTCTCTCAGTTCCTCATTTTAAAAAGCAGATGTTCTTCATTATTCTTGATAATTTTAAATTTGGGAGCCAATTTCTTATCAACTGTGATAAGATCATCACCCTGTTTAATGTGTAAAGTGTTTAACAATGATTAACAAAGTACTATAGCAAAGCAAGTCAACCTTTCTATTATGGTGTTTTCTATGCTCACATGATTAGTATTATCCTTAATTTTTTAAACCATCTTTCCATTTTATGAAATGAGGTAATATAATCAGAAAGGCCTCCTAGTTGGGCATCCGTCAGCTGAAGCACCCAAAGGTACCCTCTGTGTGAAGACTTGGGAGAGGGTGCCTGTGTCTGTTTCCTGTAGCTGCCATGATAAATTGTGAGAAACTTGGTGGCTTAGCTCAAATCTATTACCTCTGAGAGGCTAGAAGTATGAATGGGGGTTCACTGAGCTAAAATCAAAATGGCAGGCAGGGATACTGAGTACCCTCTGGGGTCTCTGGGGAAGCACCCATTTCTTTCCTTTCTTATCCCTTAGAAGCCACCCATATTCCTTGGCTGGTGGCTCCTCCCACCATCTTCAGAGGCACCAATGCCAGCCAAATCCTCACTCTGCATCACTTGGCCCCTGACCCTCATGCGTTCCTCTTTTACTTACAAGGACCTTATAATTACATTCCCCACACACATACCAATAAGGACTTTTCAAGTGGGGCCATTAGTGGTAAAGAACCCACTTGCCAATGCACAAGAGATAAGAGACTCGGGTTCATCTGAGTCGGGTAGAACCTCTGGATGCGGGTATGGCAACCCACGTTATATTCTTGAATCCCAAGAACAAAGGAGCCTCATGAGCTACAATCCATGGGGTTACAGAGTATCAGACATGACTGTAGCAACTTAGCACACAAGCATGCGCAGCCATGAAGCAGGAAAGCATGAATTACAGTGAACTCCGGGAGTTGGTGATGGACAGGGAGGCCTGGCATGCTGCGATTCATGGGTTCACAAAGAGTCGGACACGACTGAGCGACTGAACTGAACTGAACTGAGGCCTAAGAATTGCTTTCCATGTTTATCAAGCATTTGTTGAGCACCTACTGTGTGCCACACACTGGGCTGCCCCCGAGGACACAGAAATATTACAGACTCAGGCTCTGCCCCAATTTCAAGGAGCAGATAATGTGAGATTTGGGTGGGGAGGGGGTGGTAATGTTTATGTATATAATTGTTTACCTCAGTTACAAGGTGCTATAAAGACATAAATAAAGGTGTTAAGATTCTAGATCAACTGTGAAGTGTGTGGTCAGGGAAAATTCACTGCCCTTTCCTCAAGGAAGTCTTCCTTGAATTCCCAGGTGAGGGAACAGCAAAGGGTAAAGGCCAAGAATGAGAAGAAAAAGTTAACTATTAATGAAAACGCCAGTGTCAGTGGAAGACAGAGATTAGTAGTAGGGAGAGAAGATGAGGATGCTTGTGATCTAAGATAAAGGAAGAAGTAATAAGGGCCAAATAACCCAGAATGTCATTCACCATCTGAAAGATTTTGAAAATTGTGATGGGAGGCAAGGAAACGGTTTCAAACAAGAGTCAAGCAGCTTAGCTGTCTCAGACAGTGTGGTTTTGTTTTGTTTTGTTTTTTTGCAGTATGATTGACAGCTAACATTATGTTAGTTTCAGATATATAGCATAGCAATTCAGTGTTTGTTTATACTGTAGAATTATCACCTCAATAAGTCTAGTCAACTTTTTTCACCATACATAGATATTCTTTTTAACTTTTTATTTTGTATTGGGTATAGCCAATTAACAATGTTGTGGTAGTTTCAAGTGGATACTGAAGGGACTCAGCCATACATATATACATACATAGATAGTCTTGATTAAAAATAATAATAATAACATAAAGCTAATAGACCGACCTGATCTCAATGTGCTTAGTTATGGAAAAAATTAGTGTTAGGTGATTTATAGACCAATAAGCTTTATTCTTTGGCATTGCCTTTCTTTGGAATTGGAATGAAAACTGACCTTTTCCAGTCCTGTGGCCACTGCTGAGTTTTCCAAATTTGTGGCATATTGAGTGCAGCACTTTCACAGCATCATCTTTCAGGATATGAAAGAGCTCAACTGGAATTCCGTCACCTCCACTAGCTTTGTTTGTTGTGATGCTTTCTAAGGCCCACTTGACTTCACATTCCAAGATGTCTGGCTCTAGATTAGTGATCACATCATCATGATTTTCTGGGTCGTGAAGATCTTTTTTGTACAGTTCTTCTGTGTATTCTTGCCACCTCTTCTTAATATCTTCTGCTTCTGTTAGGTCCAGACCATTTCTGTCCTTTATCGAACTCATCTTTGCATGAAATGTTCCCTTGGTATCTCTAATTTTCTTGAAGAGATCTCTAGTCTTTCCCATTCTGTTCTTTTCCTCTATTTCTTTGCATTGATCGCTGAAGAAGGCTTTCTTATCTCTTCTTGCTATTCTTTGGAACTCTGCATTCAGATGCTTATATCTTTCCTTTTCTCCTTTGCTTTTCGCCTCTCTTNAAACATCTGTAAAAGTTTCCAGTTTCTGAATTTTTATATGTGATACAGGGTATTCCAACTTTTATATTGACTTTGGATAATGTGTATTTTCTCATAGCAAAGCTTCTAATGTTATAAACCTCAGAAAGTAGAACACTGCTGATCATTTCTCTCAAGGGGTAAAATTATGAGAACAGATTTGTATGTTGACTGAATTATGAATTCTCGAAAGCAAAACATTATCTTTCTTCTTGGACAATAAATTTATGGTAACTTTAGGTTTATATTTCAATCCAATTATTTTTTATTCAAAGTTTTTGTTTTAATATCATTTAAAAATTACATAATAATTCCTATTTCATCCATTCAACGGATAGCCCAGATAAAAATATGTATTTTACTTAGTTCTTTTATTTATTCATTTAATAAATAATTTAAATGTTTGTCTACTGTGTATCAGTCCCATCAGAGACACTGTAAATACAACAATCAACCAAACAGATAAAATGCTTGCTCTCATGGAACTTAAATGCTAGTGGGAGTTGGAAGCAAGAAACAATTCATAAACTAAATACATACAGGTCAGATAGTGGTAAGTGCTATGAGAAAAGTAAAGCAAAAAAAAAAAGTAAAGTAAATAGAAAAGAAGGCCTCACTGAAGTGATGTGTAAAAGACATGAAGGAAGTGAGAGAGCAAGCCTGAACAAGTCCAGAGGCCTTGAGACAGGAGCTCGATGGCATGTTTCAGAAATAGCAAGGAGACCAGGGTGGCTACAGAACGTTTCAGCAGAATGAAAAGGGGAGAGTGGTAGAACATAAGATAACAAATAGCTAGATTTTGTAGAATCCTGCAGGCCATTATAAAGTCAGTGACCTTTATGCTGCATGAGATCAAAAGTCATTAAATGTTTTAAGAAGAAGTAACAGACTCTTATTAACATTTAGAAATGTGTCAAGAATTTTTTAAGAATTAATTGTAGTGTTAAGATAGACTATAGAAAAGGCAAGGATGTTAGTAAGGAAACCAGTTAGGAAGCTACTACAATAATCAAGGCGCAGAGTTAAATTGAAACAGTTTTCTTGGAGAGGGAGAGAGTGAGGACAGATGGTGTAGTAGGATTTAATGTTCACGAGTGTAATGACTTAGAGGAGCAGGGGCGATGCTGATGTATGCATGTGGTGATCATGATGGTGTGTACGAAAGGAGCTGGAAATATGAGGTGGGTGAGGAACAGTGAAAGGATTGGTATTGTCAATGGATTGTGGAGCCAAAGAATTACGGAGTTGGGGAACTAAAGGAAGGAGCCAGTCTCATAAGAAATGAGATGTTTGAAATTAAAATGTTTGGGTTTGGGTTGTTGTTTTTTTTTTTTGCCTCTTCTATAGCATAAATTGGTTATAAACCTGACTGTTCTACAGACTATACATTTTCTCCTTCAAGCTAAGAAGCGCAGTTTGAAACATGTCATTTCTCTTGTGACACAAAGTAATAATGTGATCCAGTCAGGAAATCAGTACTATCACTACTGAAGACCATCAACTCTTTGCTGTTAGCAGCACTGTTATTAAATTAGCATTCCAGTACTTCAGGCAGGCTTTTAGACTTTATTTCAAATACCACTTTGATATGTGGTATTCTCACAGGTGCATTTACCTTCCTCTTGAATAATGAATCTGCCTCACACTTCACTCTTCCTTCTTTTTCCTCAGATCTGTGTTTTTATCAATAGTTACTGTATCTCCATGTGTTCTGAAAGAGGTCATTTTTAGGTCAAACTGCTAAAAACAAACATTAATAAGAATTTAGATCAAACTGCCAAAAAAGAACAGTGGCAAAATAAACAAAAGATTTTACTATGGGAAGTAAACACAAGAGAGGTTATAGTGTCTTTACCTTAAACTTAAAACTTGGGAGTGAAAAAAGACTTCAAACAATACAGAGTTTTGAAATGAGTTATCCGTAATTCTAACTGGGGTTATATGTGTTTCCTTTCCCTACTGACGATTCTAAGAGGGCAGTGTCAGTCTGAAAGCTAAGATGAACTTTAAGTGGGGTTTGATAAAAGTTTGCTTCCAGTATTTATACTTAAAACTTAAGAGGAATTTGATATGTGAAATAAGACTTACTGACATTACCCTGCTGAGATTTTTGTTGACTGTTTAGCTTGAAGAAATTTATACATAAGATTTCCTTCTAAAAATGAGTAAAATTTTATTTGTGATATGAAGTATTTGACTGCAAGAAGATCCAACCAGTCTATTCTGAAGGAGATCAACCCTGGGATTTCTTTGGAAGGAATGATNTGAAGAAGGCTGAGCACCGCAGAATTGATGCTTTTGAACTGTGGTGTTGGAGAAGACTCTTGAGAGTCCCTTGGACTGCAAGGAGATCCAACCAGTCCATTCTGAAGGAGATCTGGGATTTCTTTAGAAGGAATGATGCTGAAGCTGAAACTCCAGTACTTTGGCCACCTCATATGAAGAGTTGACTCACTGGAAAAGACTCTGATGCTGGGAGGGATTGGGGGCAGGAGAAGGGGACGACCGAGGATGAGATGGCTGGATGGCATCATGGACTCGATGGACATGAGTCTGAGTGAACTCCGAGAGATGGTGATGAACAGGGAGGCCTGGCGTGCTGCAATTCATGGGGTCGCAAAGAGTCGGACACGACTGAGCGACTGAACTGAACTGAAGCTTTATTCTTGCCTGGAAAATTCCATGGACAGAGGAACTTGGTGGGCTACAGTCCATGGAGTCATAAAAGAGTCAGATACAACTGAGAGAACATGCGTGCACACACACACATGCTTACTTGACAGTTGTCAATTATTAATTTATGATATGGTTAATATAGGGTGTCCCAGGTGGTGCTAGTGGTAAAGAACCCACCTGCCAATGTGGGTTTGATCCCTGGGTCAGGAATATCCCCTGGAGGAGAGCATGGCAACCCACTCCAATATCTTTGCCTGGAGAATTCCATGGATAGAAGAGCCTGGCGGGCAACAATCTGGTGAAGCGACTTAGCATATGGGGTCGCACAGAGTCGGACATGACTGAAGCGACTTAGCAGCAGCAGCAGCAGCACGCACACGTGGTTAATTTAAGCAGAATTGTCCTATACATTTGGAGACATTGAAAAAGAAGTGACTTAGAAATATCTCCTAAACCTAACACAACGTTATGCTTGATTGCATTTGTAGAAACTCTACCCTTGCATTTTCACTGTAGGCTTTGAGAATGACAGAATTTTTGCACATCATTTGTCAGATGAAAATGAAAACCTCTAAGACAAATTTGTTTCTGCAGAGTGGCTATTATATTCACATAAAGATTTAGCTGACAACTAACAAAAAGAATTGGGGGAATAGATGGAAGAAACAGCTGTCCAGGAAGCTATCAGTTGCTAGGTTTGCTTGGAATGCACTGGAATTCCCCAGAAGCCCCATTTTGCTCACTGATGATCATCTGCCTTTAGAAATCACATTAGAGACCCAATTTTCTAAGTCTCATCTCCTCCTGAAAAAGAATATACATTTCCAGGCTCCCCCAGGATGCATAATTTTACACCATTGTTAGTGGTTATTACCACCATTTATCTCTCCAGTAATCCCCCTGGTCCCTTTTGTATAAGTCTGAATATGCCTTGCACACGTTTAAAAATGACATTCTCAGTTACACTTGAGAAGACAGAAGGGTTAGCTAAAATGAACTCACAATGATTATCCTATTCCAACAATTAAAAGTTTTAGCTTTCTTAACAGTATTCACTGTTTACACATCATCATATGTGCAAAGTTATAAAGATGCAGTGAAAGACAAAATAGGTATCTAGCAGGCTTGGAACCCTAGAACGAGTCTGCATGACTTTGTCTTAAAGATTAGGATTGTACGATGAAGTGAATATTTTTATCTATTAATAACAAACACTTATCTAGAACTTGTATTTGTCAGCCATTGTTCAAAGATGCTCTACAAATACTAACACATCAAATATTACATGGGGCATTCTATTGCTCGTTTATGGTGGACTTAAGTTTGCCACAGCTCCGTAAACTGAGGATATTCTGAAGCAAGGTGCCAAGCTAGTTCTGAGGCGCCTTGTAGAGATTTAGCATACTACAGTACAATATGTGGCCAAAGTCATATAGGAATGTGTTGGGGAGGAAATATTTCCCCTCTACCCTCTTATGCTCTGTTCTTGGAGGCCTGCAAATTAAACTGACCAAAGACAGATTAGCTGGGGGAAAAAAACACAATTTTAATTCAGGTGCCTGTGGGAATTCACAGGAAAATATTACTCAAGGTGGTATTAGTTAGAATTTGAGGCTTATATACCCTCTTACTGGGCTTCCCTGGTGGCTCAGATGATAAAGAATCCACCTGCAATGCAGGACACCAGGGTTCAATTCCTGGGTCAGGAAGATCACCCGGAGAAGGGAATGGCACTCCACTCCAGTATTCTTGCCTGGAGAATTCCATGGACAGAGGAGCCTGGCAGGCTACAGTCCATGGGGTCTCAAAAAGTCGACACCACTGAGCGACCAACACTCGTTTTCATGGTCAGGTAACAATGTTTCTGTAAACCTCCACCAAACAAATGTTATTCTCTGTTCTGACAAGAAAGGACACAGTCCCCAGACACAACTTTACCCTTCTGAGGCCCAGTCCTGGCTGAGAGGAGGCAGAGCTCTCAGCTGGTGGCTTCCTCAGGGCTGGGTCCCCAGAGCCTGCCCAGCCACTATCACTGAGGGAACCAGAAGCCCAGGACCCAGCTGGCCCTGAGGCACTTAAGGCAGCCTGCACAGCGGAGGCAGGTCCCTCAGACTGTGACCTATACAGGCAGCCACTGCCCTTAGGTCACAGAGGCAGGGCTGGGGGAGAGGTTCACCACTGCCTCAAGGCCTGGGCTCGGCAAGTGGGTGACCCTGGTGAGGGCTCTGGAGCCCTGCAGGACCCAGCCCCCAGCTCACCCATTGGCCCAAGGCCAGGTGAACTGGTGGGCCCCCAGGGAGAAAGAGAGAATCTGCCTCTTAACTGATTCTCCACATGACAACCACTGCTCCACCAACCTTTGGCTGCATGGGCCACTAACGGTCATCTATTGACAGTTGCTTGTTTGTGGGTGGGGCCAACTGCAGCACTGACCAGTGGCTGAGCAGGGTCACTAACGGCCGCTCATTGACAGTTGGTCACTTGGGGGAAGGGCCGCTGCAGCACTGACCAATGGCTGAGCAAGACCACTAATGGTACCTGTTCACCTGGTAACAGAGTAGGTGGTGCAGAGCAACTACCTTGAAGCCCTTAGCTGTGCTCTATTACAGTTCTGTTACCTAGCATATTCCTTTGTATTTGGGGGTTTTAATGATGTCTCAGGGGCTTCCCTGGTGGCTCAAATGGTTAAGAAGAGACCTTCAATGCAGGAGACCTGGGACCGATCCCTGGGTCAGGAAGATCCTCTGGAGAAAGGAATGACTACCCACTCCAGTATTCTTGTCTGGAGAATACCACGGAGAGAAGAGCCTGGTGGGCTAGAGTCCACAGGGCCGCAAAGAGTAGGACATGAATGATGTCTCATAGGATGGATTTCTTCAACAGTAAGATTTTTTTTTATCTCCCCTTAGCGGCTCATAATGGGCAACTCACATGGTCCTCCTCAGCAGTAAACACTAGAGATGTTTACCAGCATCAGCCTCATTTTGATCATTGAGGAAACTGAGACATAGAAAAGTTTAGAGACTTGTCCCAGGTCAAGTGGCTGGTCAGTGACCCAGTCAATATTTGTACCTATTCAGTTTGACTCCAAAATTCCAGCTCTTGGGAATTCCCTGACAGTCCAGTGGTAAGGACTCCACGTTTTCACTGGGTGGGGAAGCTGGGTTCTATCCGTGGTCAGGGGATCCTGCAAGCTTCAGAGTGAGGCCAAAACCAACAAAAAGTAAAGTCACTAGCATGTAATAATAAAAAAAAAAAATCAAGCTTTTAACAACCATGAATTGTGCCTCTGTTACAAGGGCCTCCTTCCTTGAAATTTTTTTTTTTAACTAAATAAAAGCATAATAAATGACTTCAAGGAGCTTTTATGGATTAGTATTAATATGACAGTATTATAACCTTATAGTATCATCCTCCCCACCCATTCTAATATAATAGAATCTTCAGATCTGATCATTTCTCTGCCCTAAGGTGACATCTATGTATACATCATACTCAAGTAGAGGCACACTTGATTCACAGTTCCTATTCCTTTAAATAGACTGCCCCTCATACCCATAACCTGCCCTAGACCCCACATCTGTTCATTGTCACTCAGTTCAGGGCCAGACAATGGCCTCAGTCAACATGCCTCCGCATCTTCAAGAACATCATTCAGAAACTACACTTACTCCCAGAAATGTCTGCCCCAAGAAACTTGTTATTAAATTGGTGACAGTGAATATGCTCATGATCTTTCTAGAGCAGAGGTTCATCGGGGGAAGAAACAGAAGTTTGAGTGATTTTTTGTAGATTATTAGAGGTAGAGATAGTCTAATCTGAGGTTATTCTCACCATTCTCCTCCAATGTGCCTGTGCAGTTTCAGGGTGCTTAAGGACCCTCTATGTCCTGTACAAGGACCGCTCTCCAACTCTGTGGGCATAGTGATATTCAGTGGCTGTTGATTAGGAAATATAGTTGATCCTTTTGTGAGTAGCATTGTTACATGCAACCAACAAACAACACACTTTTTGTTAACATATACTGGCTGCCAGGCACCTTGCTAGCCACAGTGAATACAAACAGAAATCAGGTGTAACCTTGATTTCAAGTTTCTATCAGAGAAAGAAATATGACAGCAGAGAAAGGTGGGAAAGTTCAGGTTTGTACAAAACAGGGAGCAGATTCCAGGAAAGGTTTTACAACACAGGAGATATTTGAGTTTGTTCTGGAAAAAAAAAATGGGTGTGAAACAGTCACTCACATGAAAACTTATATACAAAAAAAAAAAGTGGCGGATTATCATCTGATAAATTTCTTTCAAGAGCCACTTGAAAATCTCAGAAGATGCTGCAGAGGGTACAGAAGAAAAGAATCTGAATTTTATTTTTTTTTATTTAGCTATTTATTTGGCTGCACTGGTCTTCATTGCAGCATGTGGGATCTAGTTCCCTGAGCAGGGACCAAACCCCGGCCTCCTGCAATAGGAGCACAGAGTCTTAGCCACTGGACCACCAGGGAAGTCCTAAGAATCTGAATTCTAAATTTTCATTCCTTGTCTTGTCAAACCACGTCTACGTTCTCGGACCGCGGGTAAGACTGGAAGCGGCCTCCTTGAACGACTTGATTGGCATTCTCTGGGCTTTCAGCGTGACGCTGTAGAACAGCACGCAAACGCCAGGGGGCAATCTTTGATTTCACCAAAGATCACAGGAAATGCTCCAGATCCTGTTTTGGCTAAGACCCTTCACAGCATCCTGTTGCAAAGGTGAAATCCCCAATAAAGAGAGTTTCGCTAAGGAGAAGAAAAAAAAAAGTTGAAAAACATCCTTTCTTTGAAAGCTTCCTGAATTGCCATCAAAATTGCCTTTCAGCAATTGCGCACAGCTGAACGTTTTGCAATACTATTTGCAAAAGAATGACTTCAATTTTTTGCTCAATGCAGCTGCCTGATCTTCCCAATCCTCTGCCTAAGGAATGTAAGCAGCCCCCGGCTAGCCGGATTTCACCTCGCTGGGGCTCTAGAGTCCTCAGCCCGACACTGGCCCTCCTCCCCTCGCGCCCACGCGGCGCGTCCAGCTGCCTCCTCTGCGGAGCCGCGGCTCCCTTGAAGGTAATTCCAGTCCCGCCTGTGTTTTGTTTCCGGCTCAGCAGCCGCCAGGTGTCTGCCCTCCCTTAACCCTCAAGGATGAGAGATCAAAGGTGTTTCTGCATCTGCCTCCTGCCCAGCTCTTTAATCTGTTACATGTTCAAAAGGGACAAGTACAGTATTGTGCGCGCAGGGATGGGGATACAAATCAGAACCGTGGACATGAGAGACGTCCCAAAGTATGTGGACGCGCTCAGATGATGAGGAATATGTCTGTCTACATAGTAGCCCTGCCATTTAGGGAGTGTTTTCTTTTAAATTATATTATGAATAGTACGTGTACATGGAAATCTGATTCAGTTTTTAATTCTGTAGCTCAGTCGTGTCCGACTCTTTGGGACCCCTTGGACTGCAGCACGCCAGGCTCCCTGTCCATCACCAACTCCCGGAGTTTACCCAAACTCATGTCCATTGAGTCGGTGATGCCATCCAACCATCTCATCCTCTGTCGTCCCCTTCTCCTCTGGCTTTCAGTCTTTCCCAGCATCAGGGTCTTTTCCAGTGAGTCAGTTCTTCCCATCAGGTGGCCAAAGTACTGAAGTTTCAACTTCAGCATCAATCCTTCCAATGAATATTCAGGGCTGATTTACTCTTGGATTGACTGGTTGGATCTCCTTGCAATCCAAGGGACTCTCAAGAATCTTTTCCAACAACATAGTTCAAAAGCATCAATTCTTCGGCACTTAGCTTTCTTTATAGTCCAACCTTCACGTCCATACATGACTACTGGAAAAACCATAGCTTTGACTAGACGGACCTTTGTTGGCAAAGTAATGTCTCTGCTTTTTAATGTGCTATTTAGGTTGGTCATAACTTTTCTTCCAAGGAGCAAGTGTCTTCTAATTTCATGGCTGCAATCACCATCTGCAGTGATTTTGGAGCCCCCAAAACTAAAGTCTGTCACTGTTTCCATTGTTTCCCCACCTATTTGCCATGAAGTGATGGGACCGGATGCCATGATCTTAGTTTTCTGAGTGTTGAGCTTTAAGCCAACTTTTTCACTCTCCTCTTTCACTTTCATCAAGAGGCTCTTTAGTTCTTCTTCACTTTCTGCCGTAAGTGTAGTGTCATCTGCATATCTGAGGTTATTGATATTTCTCCTGGCAATCTTGATTCCAGCCTGTGCTTCTTCNTAGTTCAAAAGCATCAATTCTTCGGCACTTAGCTTTCTTTATAGTCCAACCTTCACGTCCATACATGACTACTGGAAAAACCATAGCTTTGACTAGACGGACCTTTGTTGGCAAAGTAATGTCTCTGCTTTTTAATGTGCTATTTAGGTTGGTCATAACTTTTCTTCCAAGGAGCAAGTGTCTTCTAATTTCATGGCTGCAATCACCATCTGCAGTGATTTTGGAGCCCCCAAAACTAAAGTCTGTCACTGTTTCCATTGTTTCCCCACCTATTTGCCATGAAGTGATGGGACCGGATGCCATGATCTTAGTTTTCTGAGTGTTGAGCTTTAAGCCAACTTTTTCACTCTCCTCTTTCACTTTCATCAAGAGGCTCTTTAGTTCTTCTTCACTTTCTGCCGTAAGTGTAGTGTCATCTGCATATCTGAGGTTATTGATATTTCTCCTGGCAATCTTGATTCCAGCCTGTGCTTCTTCTAGCCCAGCATTTCTCATGATGTACTCTGCATATAAGTTAAATAAGCAGGGTGACAATATACAGCTTTGACATACTCCTTTTCCTATTTGGAACCAGTCTGTTGTTCCATGTCCAGTTCTAACTGTTGCTTCTTGACCTGAATACAGATTTCTCAGAAGACAGGTCAGGTGGTCTGACCCATCTCTTTAAGAATTTTCCAGTTTGTTGTGATCCACACAGTCAAAGGCTTTGGCATAGTCAGTAAAACAAAAGTAGATGTTTTTCTGGAATTCTCTAGCTTTTTTGATGATCCAACGGATGTTGGCAGTTTATCGGAGCCCTACTAAACCCTCATTAAAAATATATATATAGTAGGTATAAAGCACAGGGAACTCTGCTCAATGTTATGTGGCAGCCTGGATAGGAGGGGAGTTTGGGAGAGAATGATGCATGTATATGTATAGCTGAGTCCGTTTGCTGTCCACCTGAAACTATGACAGCATTGTTAATTGGCTATCTTTTGGCGTACTCAGTCCTGTCCAACTCTTTGGGACCCTTTGAACTATAGCCCGCCAGGTTCCTCTGTCCAAGGGCTTTTTCAGGCAAGAATACTAGAGTGGATTTCCCTTTCCTCCTCCAGAGGATCTTCCCCACTCAGGAATGGAACCTACATCTCCTGCATTGCAGGTAGACTCTTTACCAGCGGAACCATTGGGGAACTCCAATATGAAATAAAAAGAGAAATCGAAGGGAATTCCCTGGCAATCCAATGGTTAAGACTTGGGCTTTTACTGCTGTGGACCCGGTTTGATCCCTAGTCCAGGAACAAAGGTCCCACAAGCTGTGCAGTTCAGCTAACATTAAACAATCAAAGATAAAACTAAAAAAGTGTATTGTACACCAGCCCATTTGAGGACTGCTGTTAAGAGAACTGTACAAGGCAAAGGAAAAGCCTTTTAAAATTATGAAATAGACATTTTTAAGGACATTTATAAGGACCTCATTTCACATACAGCAAAAATGACAAAGGACAAAAGCTTTGGCATAGTCAATAAAGCAGAAATAGATGTTTTTCTGGAACTCTCTTGCTTTTTCAATGATCTAGTGGATATTGGCAATTTGATCTCTGGTTCCTCTGCCTTTTCTAAAACCAGCCTGAACATCTGGAATTTCACGGTTCACATATTGCTGAAGCCTGGCTTGGAGAATTTTAAGCATTACTAGCGTGTGAGATGAGTGCTATTGTGCAGTAGTTTGAGCATTCTTTGGCATTGCCTTTCTTTGGGACTGGAATGAAAATTGACCTTTTCCAGTCCTGTGGCCACTGCTGAGTTTTCCAAATTTAATGGCATATTGAGTGCAGCACTTTCACAACATCATCTTTCAGGAAGAATAGTGACACAGTTATTAAAGGCGCTGGTGAGGAGTGAGTCCTTATCTGCTGCATCAAATAATTATGTTCATCTGCTTAAATATTTATTTAGTGCTTATGTGTAGACACACTACTGGACTCTGAAAATCGGTGATGATCAAAGAGGCTTGCTCACAGTCTAGAAGTGGAGGCTGGCATTCATGAAATAATCACAGAGATAACTGCTCCAAAAGGAACACAGTTCTTGCAAGAGAATCTGCTGTAACAAAGGAACTAATTTTAGAGAGTCAGGGTGAACCTCCCTGAGAAAATGGTCATAAGCTAAGAGCTGGAAGATCAAGAAAAGTGAGGGAATGCACATGTTAATATTAAAAGAACTGGAAGGGTGGTGTGACCAGAGTACAGATTATTAGGGGTTGAGATGCCAGGTAAGGTCAGACAATTGGAGCTCAAGTTCAGTTACCTGTTGCTATGACTCCAAAGTGTAGCAAAGGAGCTGATAAACAACCCCTTTATTTTTATCCTACAATCTTATGGAACATGAACTTACATGCGGTTCACCTGGGTGATTCTTCTGTTTCACATTCAACTGGAGGTTGGGCTGTCTAGGAGATCCAGGATGGAATTATTCAACTGATACCTTGGTTTCAGGATCTTCCTTATAGCTCAGGTGGTAAAGAATCTGCCTGTAATGCAGGAGACATGGGTTCGATCCCTGGGTCAGGAAGATCCTCTGGAGAAGGGGATGGCATTCCACTCCAGGATTTTTCCCTGGAGAATCCCAGGGATAGAGGAGCCTGGAGGGCTACAGTTCATGGAGTCGCAGAGTCGGACGCAAATGAATGACTAGCTCTGCTACCTTGGTTTCAGGGTCTGGAAGAGTGTGCTCAGCTGAGGCTGCTGAGCACCCATAAGTGGCCCCTGCAAAGCTGCAGCTTCAAGGCGTCTGACGTGGCAGCTCAGGACTCCCAGAGAGAGTGCCCAGGAGACAGGAAGTATTAAGGTTTGGTCAGATAGCATCATTTCCAAGGTATTGTATTGGTCAGAACAGTCACAGGACCAGCTGGGTCAAGAACAAGTGTTCTCAACATGAACCCTTTCAAATAATGTGTGATCATCTTTAGTCAGCCATGGTTCACCATCAGACGCAAACTATTTACATTTCCCTGTAGGCAAAATATCCTTATTCCTAAAGCCGTCCAGAAATGTCATCTCCTTAGGGCATGAAGTTCAAGTTTGAGGTCCAGATTCTGACCATCTAAATAATGATCAAGGGACTTCCCTAGTGGTCCAGTGATTAAAACTCTGTGCTTTCAATGCAGGAGTCTCGAGTTCAATCCCTGGTCATAGAACTAAGATCCCACATGCCTTGGGGTGCGGCCAGTAAATAAATACAAAAATTAGTTTTTAAAAAATAATAAAATAAGTAAGGGTCAAGTGCTGATAAGGCACCTTTGATGTAGTTCTCTGATACAGTTTCTCTCAATATAAAGACTTGTGAACTGAAATGAAATGTATATCATAGCCCCACCACACACACACACACACACACACACACACACACACACACACACACACCCCCAGTATATACTGATAACACAGGGGTGAGATCAATGCATTGAGCATGTTCATTCAAACAGTGGGGGAACAAGAGGCATAGAGCCATCACTGGAATCCAGCAGTTCTGAAATCCATATACGGCTGGTTCCTTAACTTGGGGGGCCCAGTCCTGCTCCCAGACTCTCCGCAGTTCTGGCCACCACCCTGAAAATGCTTGGTTTCACCTTCTAAGTTATAAATCTTATTAGACTTCCTTCCTACGAATCTTATTAGACTTCCCTCTGTTAGACAAAACATACATCCTCAATTCTCCTCGAGGCAGTCCCTGCTTTGGCCTGGGCTCATTCAGGGTGCTGTGGGGACCCCACCCTGAGGATTCTCAGAAGCGTTTGTGTCTCTTTTAGAAGCTTTGTGAGGCATATACTTAAGTCTTTCTGAAGTTATAAAAAAGGTTCTTCTGGCCACCCCCTTGAGATGTTCTCTAATATCAATCAATTTCTAGGTTGAGAGACTTCTGCTTTTGAAAAGATTAGGAATGTGAAACCCTTTCATCTTTTTTAAACCAACAAGTACTAGCTCTATTTTTTTCTAAATTTCGCTTGAAAACTGAACAGGTCTTTAAAAAAAAAAAAACTCATCTTTATCTATATTTTATCATATGACACGTTTTAAAGAACCAACTGGCACTTTAAGCATTCTACCAGGAAATCTCCTTACTAAAATCTATAAATTCATCAGGGATATTTGTAGTTTCCACGTTACTGCAGGGGACAGTGTTGCCGAGCGTTCCATCTCTACATCAGAAGAGTGTGCTTCCTGCAGTCTCTCAGTCTGGGAGGGGCAGTGGCCGTTTCCCCCTGTCCTCCGAGCTGTCACCAGCAGTTTTCTCATGGTCTTCTAACTTCTTCCCTCAGCAGATGTTGTTTGCCAGAATGTCTCCACCTGGTCTTTCCATCAGGGCAGTCCAAGGGCTTCCAGCCTGGTATGTCAGGGTTTCCAGAGGGAGGGCTCCAAGAGACAGAAAAAAAGAGGCTGCCTGTTTCATAAAGTCTGGGCACAAACATGAGGCGGGCATCACTGATGCTGTACTTCAATTGTCAAAGCGGTGTCAGAGCTTCCCTCATTCAAGAAAAGGGGACATAACCCACATCTCTCTATGGGAGGTGTACGAAGGATTTGTGACCATTTTTATTCCACTCTGGGTGACATCATGCAGGGCTTTGCAAATCATGTTAAGGCTTTCAAATAAAGGCTTTCATCTTAAAAATAATGAAGCGCCACTGAAGACTTTTAAAAGGTAAGGGATATCACATAATTGGACTTGCCTTTTGAAAAGATTGTTCCAGCTGCAGTATAAGAGTGCACTGGAAGGAGATTATTAAAAACTGAATGGTTCTTTCTTAGTGCCTCTTTCTCTATATATACCTTATCATACAGATTTATGTGAACATTGCTGTGTCAATTTGGCCCAGGGTTGGACTTCCCTGGTGGCTCATATGGTAAAAAATCCACCTGCAATGCGGGAGACCTGGGTTCAGTCTCTGGGTTAGGAAGATCCCCTGGAGAAGGGAAAGGTTACCCGCTCCAGTATTCTTGCCTGGGAAATCCCATGGACAGAGGAGCCTGGCGGGCTACAGTCCATGGGGTCTCAAAGAGTCGAACACAACTGAGCGACTGAGCACGATGGCAGTAAAGGCAAGAAACTACAGATTCTAGAGATATTTGGATATAAAATCAATAAGCTAATATTCCTTGAAGTCTACTGAGAGCATAACCTTTTTTTCAATCCTAGCCTAACATTGATAAACTTACTTCTTTGGGACTTTTTAACATTATAATCCTGAAGCCTAAATCTCTGCTGTAACTTATGTATCTCCACTCCACACATCAGTGTTCACTAACCTCCATGAAGACCAGTCTTTGAATAGAAATAGTCATTGGTCAAAATAATAAAATCTAGTATTCTGCTCAGTGATATCCACTATTGAATTATACTTGCTAGGACAGATCATATTTTCTTTTCTGACACCTGGAAACACTTGGGAATGATCGCTTTTTCATTTAATAAATATTTTAAGTAATTACTGTATGCCAGGCACTGTTCTAGTTAACAGAGTTACAGCAGCAAGGAAGAAAGACCAGATTCCTGCTCTCTTTCTGCTGGTGGTGTAATGAGGAAGACACCCCAGAACAAAGAACCAAATAATAAACTAAAAAGATAATTTTAGTGGTAATATTGTTGTTGTTCAGTCCCTAAATTGTGTCCAGCTCTTTGCAACCCCATGGACTGTAACATGCCAGGCTTCCCTGTCCTCCCCTATGTCCCAGAGCTTGTTCAAATTCTTGTCCATTGAGTCAGTGACACCATCCAACCATCTCATCCTCTGTTGTCCCCTTCTCCTCCTGCCTTCAATCTTTCCCAGCATCAGGGTCTTTTCTAATGAGTCGGCTCTTCACATCAGGTGGCCATGTATTGAAGTTTCAGCTTCAGCAACAGTCTTTCCAATGAATATTCAGGGTTGATTTCCTTTAGGATTGACTGGTTTGATCTCCTTGCTGTCCAAGGATCTCTTAAGAGTCTTCTCCAGCACCATAGTTCGAAAGCATCAGTTCTTCGGCGCTCAGCCTTTTTTATGGTCCAACTTTCATATCCATACATGACTACTGGAAAAAACATAGCTTTGACTAGACAGACCTTTGTCAGCAAAGTGATGTCTCTGAAAAAGAGAGAGAGAAACAGGCCAGTGAGTTCTTACTGGGTCTGCTCTAAGTACAGTAATCAAGGAAGGACTTCGAGAAAGTGACATTTGAAGTAACAGCTGAATGAACAGAAAGAGTTAGCTGTGGGGAGATCCAGTGGTTTGAGACGGAGGGAGCAGCAAGTGCCGGGAGGGTAGAGCAGGGGGCCAAAAGGAATTAGCTCTGCAAAGCACAGAGAGAAAAATGAAGTGGTTAAAACATTTGAGTGAGGGAGGAAGTCACCTGAAATGAAGTAAAAGAAGTAAGAAAATAAGCAGGAATATACCCCATAGGCCTCGATGGCCAGGGCTAAAAATTCAACTAGTGTTTCAAAAACAATGAGATGTCATTGGAGGGTTTTAGTGAGCCCCAGTCATTCACGCTTTAGCATGAATTATTTCAACCTGACACTTTCTCCTCAGAATTACTTTAGATCAATTGAAGTGAGTCATTAGGTGGAAAAAACATTTCTGAAGACTATGAAGAATTAAATGTGGTGGAGGATGGGAGCGTTCATGTGTGTATATATATTTATGTATGTGTTATGGCTTACCCTTAATTCCAGGCAATGTCAGCGTCAGCCAGTCACCAGATAATGTCTGTTGTGTGTCCTAGAAGTCAGCAGTGCTATGTGTAGCTTTTCAGCACCATCAATCATTTCTTAAATATTCATGTTTTTTTTAATATTTCTATTTTAAGATAAAGGAAATATCTTTTCATTCTATAAGTTTTTTGTATAATGTTAATACTAGCACCCTAACCAGATTTAGCCAATTCTAGATTTTCACTATAACATAGTTACCGCCTTGCAATATGAAAGCCTATCTTGCTATAGGGGAAAGCTGGACTTGGGGTTTAAAGAACATAAAGGAAATTCACATGAAGGAACAAATAACTCATGTGTCTATTTAAAATTATGTTTATAATTAGAGTTCTAAAGTCAGGCTTTTGTTTTTTAATAGATCTTTTCCCCCTCACTCTATAAATACATTCCTGAGCTCTCATCCACCAACACCCACATCTCCCATAAGAAATTCTTTAGACTTCCTTGCTTTCTTTGCATCAAGTCTGTTTCCACACACTGATGTCCTTTCACTTGAGTGACAGTTGCTGACACCCATGGTTATGCACAAAAATAAACACGGGTGAAAAAAAAATCAATACGCTGATGGTTTCCTGCATAAAGCTTCTACGGTTCAAAAAAGACAGAATCATCGCTTACTATGCCAATGACTCATACCTCTTGGAATGGTTGCCTGATCAAAAGATGACCGAGTCCATTTAGCCCATTTAGCGTGTGTTCCTGGTTGATGCTCAATGACTGTTATTTCCAAGGTGATCTATACAGAGTATCTTTTTGCATATGACAGGTTTAAGAGGTTGTGAAATTATGGGCAAAATCACGGTAAATGCTCCGTTTATTCATATTTGGCTTGTTCAGTTAAATTATAACTCCTTTTGTGAATAACTCAAAGTATTCTGAAGGTCAAGATTCTCTTCTCCAGGCATGAGTAAAAAGAAACATCACTTACGGTCATGATGTGTCAGACCTGGTTCATACCAGGTTGCAAGAGCCAACTGTTACATTTTTGGGAATTTTGTGAACCCATTATTAAACACACCCATGATTACAAACTTGCAATTATAATTATGTTAAAACAAAGGTGATAAATACCTTAAAATCTTTACTTCCTGATTGTTTGACTACATTTTACTATCCATGCTCTTGGTCTCTACATCTGCTATCCTTGTGTGGTGAAATATTTACTACATGATGGTTTTGCTATCATTCATCTCTTCCCAAAGCCATGTCCAGTGACATCAAAGCTGGAAACTTGAAATAGGCCACAGTGGGAGTGTTTTCATAGTGTTGGCATTGAAAGAGTTTTAACTTAATCAAAATAATTTCTATAAAAGTTGAACAGCTTAATAGTTCAAGAGATCACATAAAAGATATAATGATAATGAATTTACTGGGAAAAGAACAAATTGGGATGCAATTCAGAGCATTATTTTTGTCAAATCATGATTGATTTGCTGGCTGTGAATCCCATGGTTTGGTCCAAATCAGCAAAAGTCTTCTGTGAGAATCTGTTGGCTGCATGGAAGCTGCAATAAATAAGACTGTATATTTTATTATTATATATAGATTGTATACTACACATCACTTATATTGGTAAAACCCATAATATGCACACATAATACAGGCATATTTTTCCCCTTGTTAAACATTGACCAGACATGACTGGTTCCACCAGAAAGATGAAATTCAACTGGTAACTTAAAGGTTTTTTTTTTTTCCAGAAAGTTATAAAAGAGAGCAAGTTTGTCTCTTTGTGAATAGAATCTGTTAAAAATCAGTGGGTGGTCATGCTGATAACCAGTTTGGTTTACCAGTATTGAAAAGCGTTTTGTTTCCATTTTTCATCTAAGACTCCTCCCATTTGAAAGAGAACCAGACTTTCCACACAGTGAAACTGCAGACTTTTGTTTTTTCAGCCTAAGGTATCGTGGCTATCACACAGAGTTTGGGAAATACTGTTTATACTTATGACTTACAAGGAAGAAAATGGACTTTCAAAATCAAATTATTGGGCCAGGTCTAATTTATTTTAGTTTAGTATTTTGACCTTTCAGTTCACCAAAAAGTCACGTGGATATCCAGTCAAGGGTGGTGTCTGTTTGCTTCATGAACAATTTGACAAGCTCAGCCCCTCCACTGATCTGCAGGGAATGGAACACTAAACACAGGAGACCAGAAATGGCCTCTGGTCCAACCACCCCCGAGAAGGAAGTTGCCAGATCACACCATGGTTTCTAACCACTTGCTACATATTTCAGCAGAAACCCTGTCCCAACACCTATCAGATAATCTCTATGCACAGCTTAGGTAGGAAATACTAGGCCTTGATATCCTCTGAGTTATTATGTTTTATCAATCCTTCATCCAGTATGACTTATCTACAGAAATAGCCGGTCAGACTATTGAGACTTGGCCTTTGTTTCATCCAAAAACGTGGCCGATCCTTTATTTAGTGACAAATGCTCCCAAGTGATGCTAGTGGAAGATGAAGACACTCATGAAGCTTAATCAATGACTGAATATTACTTCGTTTTTGACGTTGATGTTTACTTAAATTCTCAAAAAGCCAACAACAACAAAAAATCCAGATTTACATCCATGTGTGTAATGTGCAAAACCTGGCAAAGTAATTGGGGTCCATTCTATAACTGCGACTTTTTGTTTTTATTCAAGGTGTCATAAAACTGAGTTCTGCAGTTGAAGGTACGTTTTTACAACCACAAAATCGATAACGTTTTGCTTCAAGGTTGCACCGCGTGGCTTTGTAGCTAGACTGCTTCTGTGGCCGTGGTGTCTGAAGCCATGTTCTAATTGCCAGCTACTGCCTTTCCATCTGTGTTTCACCTTGTCCTGGTTCTCTTATGCCACACGTCCCTCAGCTCCCCAATGAGTGGCCTCAACACTGACCCCTGAGACAGCATTGATGAGAGCAAGCAGGTGTGGTTCTGCCCCTGATGGGATGGCCTCAGGACCACTGCCCCTTAGATAGCATCCTTATCCTCTATGGCATCCTTATCTGAGGCTGGACCTTGAGTCTTGTCAGGAACCCTGCCTGCCCCCCACCCCACCCACTCCATCTTTCAGCAGAATCTTTTCTAGAGGGATTTGGTTCCTCATCCCAATATAGCAGACATGTTTGCCCAGGAAATATGCAGGCATGGAGTCATTAAAACTTCCTGATGGCTCGTCTCAAGTCATGAGGTGCCACCCAGGAGGTGTTGCAAGAACCAGCTTCCTTGAGTGTCATCCACGTCACTCACACCAGGTGGTTCCTTGAAATTGTGCATCTAAGACACGGAGAAGAAAAGGAAGAGAGATTTAAAGAAAGAGGAGGGTTGGTGGGGGAGAGACCACACAGCCGTGTTTCACTGAGTAACCCCCAAGAATGTTAAAAACACCTCATTTTTTGAAATGACTCATTGGGTATTGGTATAAAATTGACCACCTTGCCCTAAGAGGAGCATACATCTTGTAAGTAGGGAATATGTCATGCTCTCTGTGAGTGTCTCTGTTTGATGTGGGGCGTGTGTGTGTGTGTGTTCTCGTTTATTGGGAATTTGTCAGTCATGCTTTGGAGGGTTCTTCATCCCCATTTTATCAGAGGAGGCTCCTTGGAAGAGGTGGTGGGCTTTAAGGTGAATTTTCAAATGTAAGGAGAGATGTGGCTTCGTGAATGGGCAATGCATGGAAGTGGGAGCCGGAGAGTGCGAGGAGGAGGGGCTCTAGTAGTGAGACCACCTGCTTGACCCAAGCCAAAGGCCTGGGTGGGCTGGAGTTTGCAGGCCGGGAGATGGGAGAGGGACTCGGAAATGTCCCCACAGGGCTGGCCCATCCAGAGAGGGGGACTCTGCTCCTTTAGTGGATTTAGCACCATCACATTTTGAAAAGCACATTAAAAAGGGACTAATCCTGACATTCCTGGCAGAAAGTGCACTGCTATCTCAAATAAATAAGGGACCAGGAAACAGTACAGGCTACGAAGTCAAGAGAGGAATCAAAAGGACGGACCTATAGAAACGGGAGAGGACACCTCGCGTGTGGCAGGTCTTTGTGAGGCCACGCAGGGATGCAAGGTCCCTCTGCCCGAAAACACGGAATTTTATTGAGAGAAGATCCACACCGCCCCTGGCTTAGAAAACACAGAAGACACAGCTACCAAAGCAAGCGGGACTATGAGAATGACTCTGCCTATGAAAACTCCCAGTGGCAAGTCACCCCAAGTTTCAGTTAATCATCTGTGGATAACAGTGGGTCCACCCTGGGCTGTTCAGATGTGTTATCACCAAATGGCTTTAAAGTCAGAGCTTTCTGTCGCCTGCTTGGCTTAAGCACAGTAGTCCACTTACTACACAAGGATGGAAAAGATTTTTTAAAAAGCCAGAAAGCCAAGAGGACATTAGATAATTTTAAAAAGTATTGTTCTGCTAGAACAGTGTCTGCATCAGCATTTTGCTCATTGCCATGATTACTTCTGGTAGCATGGCTTATCGGAACCCTCCCCAAAGAGGTTTGTGGTCTTCAGAGAAAAAGAAGAGTGGCAGAGAGCTGAATGACTGCCTGGGGCTTTTTCAGCAGCCTCGTCATCACAGGGTCTCCTCTGAGTTCCCAGGGCTCGCAGGGTATGGTCATGGGTACCAGAGGTCAGGACTGTTGGGACTGCTGCTTGAGCATCTTTTGGCAGTTTCTTGGCTGGGGGCTGTAGCAGCTTGAAGGCTTGGTAGCATGCTGAGTTGTAACTGTGTATGCGCAGGGGCTCCCCAGGACACAGTTGTGTGTGCAGCGGGCGGGAGGGGGGTGATATTCCACGCATGTGTTCTCACGCATCTGGAAAGGGAGAGTTTGATGGGCATGCTCTGTGGGATGTGTGTTGGACTCTCTTGTCTCTATGGGAAATCAAACCTCAGATGGTGGTCCTTATGAATGCTTAGCTCTTTTCTTGCTGTTTTCCATCTGCCGAATGAACTCAAGGCAGCTTCTACAGCTTATCATGGCAAGAAATACGCAAATCAGTGGAGGGGATCCACTGCCAGAATGGAACCTATTTCCTTTTCTTTAAAAATGACTCTGTTCCGGATTTATCCTAGAACTCTGAAAATGACATTAATGTTGTAGGTAGGTTATCCTTTTCTTTCTTTCTCTTCTTTTTAAGGAAAAACAATTGTTACAGTCATAAGAGAAAATCAACAGGGACTCCATGGGCTACTTCCTGCTGAGTATTTTTGTTATGCGGGTCAGTCTGTTCTCTTTCTCTGAAGCAAGGTGCCTCCTTCAGCATTTTGCAGCTTTGTGTAAGCTTTTAAAATCATCAGAAAGAAAAAAAAAAAGCTATTCATATCACACCAAGAGTAAGGTTAAAAGTGAATGGTCCTTTCATGTTTTAAAGACCTTATGTTGAAACAGAAACACTCACTGATACTTTGTTTTGTGATGAAAAAATATTTGAACAGGGAAAATATTTGTTTGAAAGAAATAATTGCAAAGTTTTGTTGATAACACTAATAGGTTCTGGACTCTAATTTTAGATTCATAACCACAAATTCTGAAAATTGGGGGGAATTCCTTGGTGACCCAGCACTTAGGACTCCACAATTCCCCTGCTGAGGGCCTGGGTTCGATCCCTGGTCAGGGAACTAAGATCCCACAAGCGTGGCCTCAAAAAATGAAAAGAAAATTGGGGTAAGAGAGAAACATCCAAACACCAAACTGGGGAAAAGGAGAGATAGTTTGGGTAATAGCAAGAATTCCATGACAGAATCTTCTAAATATTCCTCTTAAAAGGGATTTTCTCTCTTGAAATTGGAGCAGGAAGAGTTGTATATTTCCACGAAGAAGACCAACCTACCAGCCTATCCAAGCAAAACGGAAAGGGAGGCCGTGGAAGAACTGAGTCATGCCTGGGTTGGAATGGCCCTGACATCTTGCCCGGATCTTTCTGGGGAGGGAGGGTCCAGCCCCAGCCGGAAGATCTTCATCTGACTCACTTGGTTTGTTCAGTGGACAGGAGGGACCTTGGGGCTGGGAGGCTGCTGGATGCTGAGGACAAGCCTTGTGACTGATAACCCAGCACACTCTGTGAGGAGACTTGCCTCAAAGGCAATTTGTTCATCCCCTGTAGGTAGGTAGGCAATCCAAAATCTCAAAATGATGTCAAATTCTTTCGATAGCCTCTATGGGGGAATGAAGTTTGGCTTCTTTGGAAAAGTTCCGTGTCTTTAAAAATGGGAGCAGATGAGCCTCTAGGAAGAAATCCAAGAGGCAAGATGGTGATACAAGCCCCCAGGCACTCTGGATGTTACCCACTTTGGATGCGCCTTTTGGAGGGAAGCTGCGGTTTCAGTTCACACGGGAGGCGATGCTTTGATCATGGATCCGGTGTGCTTTGATTTCATAAACAAAAGCTCTTCTGGCCTTGTGGAGCTTTTGTTCTTTTTTTCTTTCTTGTCACTTCCTTTTATTTAAATGTTTTTTCTTCCAGTTGTATTGAGATATAACTGATACACAGCACTGTATAAACCTGGGTTTCCCAGGGGGCACTAGTGGTAAAGAACCCCCCTGCCAGTTCAGGAGACCAAAGAGATGCAGGTTCGATCCCTGGGTTGAGAAGATCCCCTGCAGGAGGAAATGGCAATCCACTCCACTATTCTTGCCTAGAGAATCCAATGGACAGAGGAGCTTGACAGGCTACATTCCATAGGGTCACAAAAAGTCAGACATGACTAAAGCGACTTAGCATGCATGCAATGAGTGTAGAAAGCTCTATTAGAAAACAGAAGGTTAGGTGTTTGAGTTCTTGTGGGCTTATCACAGAAGATGGTTAGTTGAAAAAGATTAAACAAATGAGACTTATTATACAACCATCGAGGCCTGTCTAATATCCACTTTGATACCATAAATTGATATGACAAACTTTAGGATCTTGATGAAGTGTATACTACAAACACGCTCATTTTCCAGATAAAATAGGACTCAAAGACTGATGGTATCAAGAACTGTTGGAGTCAAATATTTCTGTTAAGAACAACAAATACACGCCTTGTTTTTATTAAATGTTCCCACTCTTAAAAATGTAAGATTAACAGACTACTCACTATGATCTTTATAAAAGTATAAAATTATTCCATTAACAGTAGGACATTCAAAGCAGTGAAATACACATTAATGTAACTGAGAGAAGAAAACAAAAGGATGAGATCATGAGATGAAAGAGGGAAAAAAAAAAACCAGCTGCCCAGCAGAAAAACAAACAAAACCCCAGAATTCATAGTGAAATGCAGTTGATTTATGAATGGAAAATATTTAAAATGCTAGCTAGCATGAAGGAAGAGTCAAGTGGTAGTCTTTCCAACATATTGGGAGCTGGTCCTTACCAAACCTCTATTATAGTTACATATTTCTTAACAAGTAGAAAGGCATTTTTTTTAAAGTAATCAGAATCAGGACTTCCCTGGTGGTCCATTGGTTAAGACTCTCTGTTGCCAGTGTAAGGGGTACAACTTCAAGACCTGGTCAGGGAACTAAGTTCCCATACACCACGTAGTGTGGCCAAAGGATATAAAAAAAGAAAGAAAGAAAGAAAAAGAATATTAAAAGCACAGAGAAAGAAGGGAGCCCTTTAACAAAATATCCTATTACAAGGCAAGCTATGCTTTTTCAATTTGCAAAAAAGAATCCATGGGATGACTTTAAGGCTCAAAAGCATAGAAGGAAGACCATAGAGACAGAGGAGGAGGAAGGACAAGCCCCAGTAGCACCTTCCACCTTATGGGTCTGTTCAGAAGGGAGGGGTGTAAGGGAACTCAAATTCAGGTCCGTAACACCTCTGCGTCTACTGCCTCGGGGCTCCTGGCAGCGATTCCTAGCAGGCTTAACCTCCCCCTTCATGGGAACCTTTACATTACCTGCCTAATGATTTTCTGATGGCCACATCCTACAGCAATGCAGAGCTTATGTAAGGATTTGGGCACACGCCACCTAGTAGCTTTGGTGGCCAAGATCTGTGAGCAAGACCTTTTGGTCATCACACCCTGTTTGAGCTTGCATGTGTGTTTTGGGGTGTATGGGGTGATGGGAATATCACTGCTGAGGTCCAGTGAGCAACCCCTCTCCACACACACCCACACCCAGCTGGAGGCCCAGGCTGTGTGGAAAAGTTTCATTACTGGGAAGCTAGGAGAAACACACTCAGGTTATAAAAAGGAAAATTTCCTTTTCACAGAGTCTTGAGGGATCTCAAGGAGAGATGTTGTTAGCAGAACTTGAAACAGACTGAATCCCTTACATAGGTGAATTTGTGTATTGGATCCATTATACGTGAGAAGCCTGGAAACAGGAGATTCCAAGGCTGATATAAACAATTGTTGTTAATTGAAATTAAAAACATTCAGTTCAGTTCAGTTGCTCAGTCATGTCCGACTCTTAGTGACCCCAAGAATCACAGCATGCCAGGCCTCCCTGTCCATCACCGACTCCTGGAGTTCACTCAAACTCATGTCCATGGAGTCAATGATGCCATCCAGCCATCTCATCCTCTGTCGTCCCTTCTCCTCCTGACCCCAATCCCTCTGATCATCAGGGTCTTTTCCAATGAGTCAACTCTTTGCATGAGGTGGCCAAAGTATTGGAGTTTCAGCTTTAGCATCAGTCCTTCCAAAGAACACCCAGGACTGATCTCCTTTAGGATGGACTGGTTGGATCTCCTTGCAGTCCAAGGGACTCTCAAGAGTCTTCTCCAACACCACAGTTCAAAAGCATCAATTCTTCGGTGCTCAGCTTTCTTCACAGTCCAACTCTCACATCCATACATGACCACTGGAAAAACCATAGCCTTGACTAGACGGACCTTTGTTGGCAAAGTAATATCTCTGCTTTTCAATATACTATCTAGGTTGGTCAGAACCTTCCTTCCAAGGAGTAAGCATCTTTTAATTTCATGGCTGCAATCACCATCTGCAGTGATTTTGGAGCCCAAAAAAGTAGTCAGCTACTGTTTCCAATGTTTCCCCATCTATTTGCCATGAAGTATGGGACTGGATGCCATGATCTTCATTTTCTGAATGTTGAGCTTTAAGCCAACTTTTTCACACTCCTCTTTCACTTTCATCAAGAGGCTCTTTAGTTCTTCTTCACTTTCTGCCATAAGGGTGGTGTCATCTGCATATCTGAGGTTATTGATATTTCTCCTGGCAAGCTTGTGCTTCTTCCAGCCCAGCATTTCTCATGATGTACTCTGCATATAAGTTAAATAAGCAGGGTGACAATATACAGCCTTGACATACTCCTTTTCCTATTTGGAACCAATCTGTTGTTCCATGTCCAGTTCTAACTGTTGCTTCCTGACCTGCATATAGGTTTCTCAAGAGGCAAGTCAGGTGGTCTGGTATTCCCATCTCTTAGAATTTTCCACAGTTTATTGTGATCCACACAGTCAAAGGCTTTGGCATAGTCATTAACTATAGTCAATTACAATTCACCACAGTAGTGTTCAACATTTACTTTGTTCCAAGTCCCTGCACTGGGACCTTCCCCGATATTATCTCACTTAACCTCTCAACGATCTATCAGAGAAGTACTATCTGCATGCCCACTTCACTGACAAGGATTCGGAGATCACCCAGCTAACCCAAGGCTGACCCAGGACTGAAAGCCCTGTCTGTGTGATTGCATAACTTTAAGCTCTGGCAGGAAGGGATGGCCACACTCATGTTTTCACACTGAATATCTTTCCAACTAGCCAGTTTGGGATTGCCTTGTGTAACTCAGAAAAGTCACTCCTTCTGCAGAATGTGTGAGGCAGGGGCAGTGTGCAGGATCTCGCAAGGGTTCTGTAACCACGATCCAGCCTTACTCTGTCTCTTTAATGCAGCATAGGCTATGAAGAGGCTGGCAACCCATAGACACAAGGAGACTGAATTCTAGCTTTTCCCACCACCACGTTTCCCCTTCAGAGCCCATCTTGGAGCCTAGATTGCCCATTATTTCCAGATCTCAAGCCAACATAAACCACGACATAACTAGTTTAATTGTAGGTTCACTAGGAACACATACACACATCCAAGGAAACATAGGTGCCCCTCATCCCTGAAAAGCCAGCCAAGGCCACTCATTTTGTAGGTGAACCTCAGCTTGCACCAGAATCACCTGAAGGGCTTTTTAAAACACAGATTGCCAGCACGCCCCCACCCCCAAAGCTTCTGAATCCTGGGTCTGGGTGAGGCCTGGGAACTTTACCCACAGGTTCCTGGTGCTGCTGACTCTGCTGTTTGCGGGACCACCTTTGAAAACCACTGTTTTAAGGGATGGAAGCTTTAGCTTTGTGATTACATTCCTGAGCACCTGTCTCTGCCTGTTTAATTGTGATAGCAGCTGTTCATCCTTACCACCTGCATTGGTTTCTTATTGCTGTTGTAACATTATTACCACACATTTAGGGACTTAAGACAACAGTAGTCATCTTACAGTTTTGGAAATCAGAAGTCTAAAAGGGGTCTGCAAGGGCCTCTCCATTATGGAGCTTCCAGGGGAGAATCCAACTTCTTGCCTCTTCCAGCTTCCAGAAGGTTGCCTGCACTCCTTGGCTTGTCACCCCTTCCTACTGGGTCCTCAAAAACAGCAGTGGAGTAGCATCTTCAAACCTCTCTCTCTCACACACACACACACACACCCACCCCCATCTCTGCTTCTGGGATTGACTCTCCTGCCTCCCTCCTAGAAGTCCTTGTGATTTCATTGACCTACCCCAAGGAAGCCTACCTCGATAATCCAAAGTAATCATTCCATTTTAAGACCCTTAACTCAACCCACTCTGCTGTTCTTGCCTGGAGAATCCCATGGACAGCGGAGCCTGGCAGGCTACAGTCCATAGGGTCACAAAGAGTTGGACACGACTAAGCGACTGACACTTTCACAACTTAATTACACACAAAAGTCCCCTTTGCCAAGGAAGGAGTGTACACAGATTTTTGAAGATTAGGACGTGGACATCTTCAGAGTCCTTCATTCTGTCCAGCACCCTAGCCACCTGACAGCTGCATACCTTCCAAAAGCACAGCACCCTTCCCACCAAAGAAGCACCGAAACCAAAACCAAGTCAGGAATTGCATGATGCAACCCTGCCTTCAGACCCTCCTGGTAATCAAGCCATCTTGCAGAGATAAAGGGGGAGTTTGGGGGTGGGGGGACGGGGAAGGGAGTGGAGAGGAAGGCAGGAGCCCCAAGGGAGTTAGCAAAGTGCCTCTTAGACCAGGCCCCAAACACCTATAAATCTCTCCCCACATTTGCCAGACTTTCTAGAACCTAGAGCCAGGGTGCTCCCTCTAGGCTGGGAGCCGCCAGGGTCCTCGCTGGGCCTCACCCCAGCCTCAGCCTCCAGCACCACCTTCCAAATCTGCCAGCAGGCACTTGTGAGAGATGCAGAAAGAGGAATTGTACTAAAAGTTTTCTTGCCTTTTGAGTTTCCCAGGATGACCTGCAGAGCTTTTCTGGGCTGAGGTCCCAGCCTCCAGGCTGTGAACTTTCTGTCGGTGCATTCACTTGCTCCGGCTGCTGTAAAACTACCAGACTGGCCGGCTCAGACAACAGAAATACAGAAATACACTTTCTCACAGTGCTGGGGCCTGTAAGTCTGAGGGCAGGGCGTGAGCAGGCTGTGTGTCCTGGAGCCCCTCTCGTCGGCTTGCAGACGGCTGTCTTCTCCCTTGTCCTCAGATGGCCCTTCCTCTGTGAGCACACTCCCCTAGCACCTCTCTCTTATTATTAGGACCCAATCAGATTGGATTCCAGTTCACCCTCATTTGACCTCGTTTTGACTTAATCACCTCTTTAAAGGGCTTTTTTATTTTTTAAGTCTTTATTGAATTTGTTACAATATTGTTTGTTTCATTTGCCCAGGAAACATGTAGGATCTTAGTTCCCTGACCAGGGATCGAGTCCGCATCCCTTCATTAGAAGGCTAAGTCCTAACCAGTAGACCACCAGGGAAGTTCCTCTTTAAAGGCCGTATCTCCAAACACGGTTGGCTTCTGAGGTCCTAGGAGTAAGGACTTCAACAGTTGAATTTGGGGGAGCACACCCTCAGCTCCTAACCGTGGACTGCAGTCCTGGGAGACTCATACATAAAGTTCACTTCCGTCCCCTCTCTTGGGGTAACAGGTGGGCTTGGTGCAATTAAGGCAGGTGTGGGGAGGGGAAGGTCAAGCTGGGGTGGTCACAGTGTGCCCCTCAGCCTAGGTCTGCCTCTTGTCCTAGGACAGAGATGGGAGGAAGGGAGAGGAGGTCAAAGAAGCCCCCACAGGCCGGGTCTTAGTCTCTATAAGCAAGAAGCAGCATTTAAGGCTCACCCTCCCAATAGCCGGTTCCCTGCAGAAGACTTTTGCTGCATATGCAATTTACAGCAAGTCACAGGCACTCCACCAAGTCAATACACACCCTGGACCCAGAGGAAATAAAGAAGCAGACAGTGAGGGCTTGTGTCTGACAGCCTTCTGCAAGGTCTGTGTGGTAGAAAATGATTTCATCCTCTCGGCATGGCTCTGAGAAGGAAGTCAAACAGCCCACAAGTTGAAATAAACCAAACAGCCTTATCTTATTCTTGATTCATGGGTTCCTCTTTCTTCAAAGGAAGCCTTTAGATGCAGGACTCTATGAACTGTCATTATCAGAGTAACTGCTGTTGCAAAGTCCCTCCTGGGACCTCGCATCTGTGACTCATAACACCTGGGATCACTGACATTTTTCCCTGGCAGATCTTTACTTCTCACTGGTCAGACTCACTACCCAACATGGGCTTAAAAAATTAAATATACCTAAGTGTTTTAAGTATAACCCATGTGCGTGCTCAGTCACATCTGACTCTTTGTGATCCCCTGGACTGCAAACCACGAGGCTCCTCTGTCCATGGAGTTTTCCAGGCAAGAATACTGCAGTGGGTTGCCATCTCTCTGACCCAGGAATCGAACCCACATCTCCTGTGTCTCCTGCACTGGCAGGTGGGTTCTTTACCACTAGTGCCAACTGGAAAGTCCCTATATATAAAAATATATGTTTATACTAAGTGAAATACACCCATCACAAAAAGGACAAACACTATATGATCCCACTTACATGAGAGGCCTAGTCGTTAAATTCAGAGACAGAAAGTAGAAGGGTGATTGCCAGGGCTGGGGAGGGGGAAGGGGAAGTTCTCATTTAATGTAGAGTTTCAGTTTTGCAAGATGAAAAGGGCCTGGAGATTGGCTGCACAACAGTGTGAATGTAGTTACTGAACTGTGCACTTAAAAATGGAACCCAGTACGTTTTATATTATGTATATTTTAGCACCATATTTTTAAAAGGCTGCTGTTGACAATCATGTAATAGAACAGACTCATGGTTGGGGTCAAGCAAACCTAAGTTTGAATCTCATATCTTCCACTCACTAGTTTGGGGACAAGGTTCTGAGTTTTTTTGTTTAGTGCCTTTTGAGTTTTACTATCAATATTTCTCCATTTCTAGTGGGCAGGAATTTGTAAAGAGCTTCAGTTGGGTTGTTCTGGCCCAAGGTCTCTTCCCCAGCTTGCAGTTGGGTGAGTGGAGGGCTGGAATACTGGAGGCTGGATGAGGATCTCCCCCTCTTCTTAGTCTCAAGGCTTCTTCATGTGGTCTTTCCACGCGGCTGACTTGGGCTTCCTTTCAGCATGGCAGCCTCAGGACAACAGGATGCTTCTGTGGTGTCCCAGGGCTCCAAGCAGGCAGATGTCCCAGGAACAAAGGGAGAAGCAGCATCACCTCTGATGCAGCCTCAGAGGCATGCACTCTCACTTCCTTCATACTCTCATGGTCACAAGCAAATCACACACTTCCCCAAGTTCAAGGGGAGGGGTATTAGACTCCACTGCATGATGGGAAGTGGCAGAGTTCTAGAGCAGGGTTGGCAAATTATGACTGTCGGACCAAACCAGCTCACCTCTCCAAGGCAGCCACGTCCATGTGTTTATATTGTGTCTGTGGCTTTGCCACAGAGTCAACGTTGAGTGTTTGGGACAGATACTATGTGGTCTGCAAAGCCAAAAATATTTACTGTACAGCTCTTTATAGAAAAGTTTCCTGACCCTGTTCTAGAAGACCGTGTTAGATGGACAATATTGTTTTAGCCACCTTTGGAGTATGATATTGGCTTCAGGCAGGTTACCAGCATCTCTGAAGTTCACCAGGGTCTCCAAACCTGTAAAAAGTAATGGGATGTGTGTGTGTGTTCAGTTGTGTTCGACTCTTTGTGACCCCATGGACTATAACCCGCCAGGCTCCTCTGTCCATGGGATTTCCCAGGCAAGAATACTGGAGTGGGTTGCCACTTACTGTTTCAGGGGATCTTCCTGACCCAAAGATTGAACCCGAGTCTCTTGCGTCTCCTGCATTAGCAGGTGGATTCTTTCCCACTGTGTTACGTGGAAAGCCCATAAAAAAGGAATGATGATCATATGTAAAATGTACTTAGCACAATTCTATGCCTATAACAATTCTTCTCCTCCCAGGCTTAATTATGATTTGAGAGTCACTGAAAGGCGTTTACTTAGGTCTATTAGCTGTCAGAAATTCCCAATTTAGACCTTACTTGGAATTTAGGCAGAGTTTACAGACGCCCTCTATTTAAACACATATTTATTACTCTGGAGGAAGGATCTGTTTGCAAGAATTATTTTAAAAATGCAATCTTTGCCAGCCTCCCGTGCATTATTTTATTGGACTCACTAGATTTTTATCTTCCAAGGAGCAAATACTTAAGGAACTGGGGCAACGTGGTAAATTTTGAATTGAGTGAGCAGGAGAACAGCATGGCAGTGGCGGGTCTCCGGTGGCCTTTGGAGAGAAAAACACATGAAATTTGACCTCCTTCATGGTTAAGCTCAGGGCTGCCTCTGACAAAGCAATGAAAAATATTTTCTTGCCCTCTCCTTGCCCGTTGCCTCCCTTTCCAAGTGCCCAGACTTGTTATCTCTCCCCCAAACTCCTACACTGGCCAAAATCTCCCTCGGATGTTTTCTCTCCTCCCCTGGATATTTCCAAGGCCAGTCCTCCAGCAGATGATCTGCCTGTGACTCTGCTTTCTTCCTTACTCCACATTCGAACCAGGTCCTTTGAGAGCCTAGTTATTCAAAGTTTCTGAACTCTCTCTAGAGGAAAACTTCTAGCCAAGAAAAGAGAGACCCCAAACAGGCCCTTAGAGGGGTAAATTAGGCCAATCAGTCCCAACTCTCTTCTTCATGGACTCAAAAACCACTGAAATTAACAACTGTATGTGCGCATCATTTTAAAAAGTTATGTTCTATCTCCTCTCCAAGATATGTTTGACTCCAGTCACTCTTAAAAATTGACTTAGTTTCACCCTGAGCTGTGTTGGAAGAATCGTTCCTTTTCATTGTACCTATTTGTTGCCATGTTATTTTTACATCAAATATTATGAGTGTTTGGGGGGCAGTGGAGAGGAGACGTTTGTGACTAAGTGATTAGAGACCATTCCCTTTGGCCCTATTAATTTTTACAGCATTTTCCCCATCTTACTTTGCTGAGACTTGCAAGTTTGTGCAAATTTTATAGACCACCTTCTGGTATCTGCAGAATCCCAACTTCTGGCATCTGCAGAATCCCAACTCAGTGTCAGTCAAAGGCCAGTTGAGTTTATGCTGCTCCAGGAAGAATCATGGTTTGGAAACATTACTCAGCTGGCTGCCAGAAAAGTAACGACTGTTAGTACTGTGACCTGTGCTCCTCCTACTGTAACCTCAGCCCAGAACCTTTGCAATTACCAAAGGGCTTTTATAAGCTCCGCCTCCTCAGCATTCACTCTAACAGTCATTTTACAGTTATTGTCCCATTCTACAGATTGTTGTAAAAAGAACATGAAGTAGTGATGTACATTGCCCTGGATCACAGACCTACTCATTGATGGACCTGGAATTCAAAGGACTTTGGCTCCATTCATACTTAAATTCATACTTCATTAATTCATACCTCCTAAGTATACCAGGCAGTGGGCCCTTTCAGCCAACATTGCTTCCGTTACTCCTTTCTGCAGAATGCTTTTGTTCATTTTATATCCAGTATCACTTACAAAGTGCTGCCAACCATTCTCTTCCAACCATTTCAACCATCCGCTTCTCTGGTGGCTCAGTGGTAAGGAATCCACCTGCACACAATGCAGGAGACACGGATTCAATTCCTGGGTGGGAAAGATCCCCTGGAGAAGAAAATGGCAACCCACTGCAGTATTCTTGCCTGGAGAACCCCGTGGACAGGAGCCTGGCAGGCTGCAGTCGATGGGGTGGCAAAGAGTTGGACAGGACTGAGCCACTGAGCACGAGCAACCATTCTCATAAGATCAAAAACTTTTCTTTGACAACATACTTCCTAATCCCTCTTAGGTTAGCAATAGGAAAATGGACTAAAATGAGAGCCTTTGAGACATGTTTAGTAGAGAAGCTTTGGTTGTTTTGCTTATTTTTAGCTCAGGTAAACATCTGGGGAGTAACTAAAAATAAAAACGTGTCTGATGTGGTCAGTGTTTGTACTTTTCTGATTAAAACTGTGAATATAAAGGTCACGTGAAATCAGAATTTGTGTGTGTGTCTGTAATAGGAGCAACAGCTGGTGGATGTATTGAATGACAGAGTTTTAGCCTGAGATTCAGTTTGTTTCATCACCTACCACCTACCTGGCACCAGATTAGACAACTGAGACATTTGGTTGCCAAGGAGATGAGATGGCATCATTGGACCACAACTGTGTACAAGTATAGCTTCAGGGTTTCGCAGGCCTTCTGCACAGGAGCAGGGGTACTGCCGGCTTACTAGCTGCTAAGACAAGACAGATTTCCATTTTGAAACAGTTGATGTTGTTGTTGTTTAGTTGATAAGTTGTGTCCAACTCTTTGAAATCCAACGGACTATAGCCTGCCAGGCTCCTCTATCCATGGGATTTCCTAGGCAAGCATACTGGAGAGGGTTGCCATTTCTCACTCCAAGTGATCTTTCCAACCCAGTGATAGAACTCACATCTCCTGCATTGCAGGCAGATTCTTACCAATGGGCCACCTAGGAAACCGTATACTATTAATTGAGCACTTACAATGTGTCAGGTAAGATTCTTAGCATTTCTCAGATATTACTTCATTTCATCCTCCCAACAACGCTGCAAGGGTTACTATCTTTATTTCACATAGTTAAGACAACAGCAACTGATGATTGAACAGATTAAATAGCCTTCCTTAGGCCTGCCTCCAAAACATATTCTGAGACATCATGCACGATTGCTTCTCAGGAATGAAAGCAGATAAAGTTATTGCTGTCTGTTTGATAGGTTTTTAGTAATTAAAGTGTATCATTTTAGGACTAGCATCCTATCTAATTACTATGGCAAGAGGGTCTGTGCTTTTAAATTCTCAAGCACTTGAACTTAAACAAAGTGAGCTGGTCCCATGCACATCCTGCCCTCCAATCCTCTCTAGCTGGAAGTCAATCATGTTGACGATAAGTGCAAAGGAAAACATACTTGAAAATGTCTTTGGTTTGTCTGTTTTCGTCTTTTACGAACTGAGTGGTAATATAGAAAGTAGGAAAAAAGTTTTAATCACTGATGGGGATCCATCCTGCAAGACCTCAGAAATTCATTGCAATGTCTGCATTTTCCAAGGTACGAAACAACAGAGGCCGGGGCCAGTCATCCATGTGATTTCAGGAGGTGGAAGCTTCAGAGAGTGGAAATGGAGCATGTGTGTGTGTGTGTGTACTCAACTGTGTCTGACTCTTTGCAACCCCATGGACTGTAGCGCACAAGTCTCCTCTGTCCAGGGAATTCTCCAGGCAAGAACACTGGAGTGGATTGCCTTTTCCTTCTCCAGGGGATTTTCCCGACCCAGGAATCAAACCTCAGTCTTTTGCATCTCCTTCACTGGTCACTAGCAGGTGGGTTCTCTGCCACTGCACCACCAGGGAAGCCCACTTGGGAACGGGGCGCAGTGGGACAAAGCTGATAAAAACGGACCAGGCAAGCCACGAGCCCCCACCAGAGGGGAGGGCTCGAGCTTAGCAACGATGCCAGGCTTTCACAGGACGTTTTCTCTCCGAATCTCCCCCTCTCAGTGGATGGCTCCAGGTCTGGGAGGGCCGAGCATGGGGCTGCTCGAAGCTGAGTGGTAAAGGAAGGCCTCTCTAAAGACAGGATTTATGAGCTGAGACCAGAGGGACGAGAAGAAAGTTTAACAGTGAGCACTAGCGACAGTCGTCTGGAAGTGTGCTATCTCTCACACGGGACGTCCACATAGGACTCTTTACGCTGGAGAAACCCCAATGTCTGAAAAGGATAGGATCTCCCTGCTCCAGTAAAACCTCCTCAGGGAAGTTTCAAGATGGTATTTTGCTGTATCAAATAACATAGAAGGAAAGAAGAAAGAGCCTCCTTCCTGTGTTTGTGGGGCTTCCCTGGTGGCTTAGAAGGTAAAACATCTGCCTGCAGTGGAGGAGACCCAGGTTTGATTCCTGGGTTGGGATGATCCCCCTGGAGGAAGAAATGGCTACCCACTCCAGTATTCTTGCCTGGAAAATTCCATGGATGGAGGATCATGGCGGGCTACAGTCCATTGGGTTGAAGAAGAGTCGGACATGACTGAGCGCCTATCACTTTTCCTGTGTCTGAGACGTTAGTGCCACACCAAATCCTCTTTCATGATATCAACTATATCACTGGGACTTCCCTGGTGGCCCAGCGGGTTAGACTCCATGTTCTTTAATGCAGGAGTGCAGGGTTCAACCCCTGGTCAGGGAACTAGATTATGCAACTAAGACTTGGTGCCCCCAAATAAATGGAGGAAAAAAAAAAAAAAAAACTACATCATCGGTCTCATGACACTGCGAGGTCATCGATGCTGTCACCCTAACTCAATGGATAAGGAAACAGGGTGAGAGCTGAGTCATCTGAAGTCCTTCATCCAGTAACTGGCAAGTCAGGATTGGACCAGCTCTGGTCATCTTTAAGGCACCACTAGAGGTAGCTGGGCCACCACAGCCGAGCACATCTCTGAAATAGAGGTGACCTGGTTTGGTGATCTCTTGCGTCATCACAAACAAAATCATTTAAGCCAACATGCAAGTAGAGCAAGAAACAAAGACCTACTTTATCACTAATTTCTCTCTGCTCTCATCCCAAAGCATCAACACAGGACTGGAACAAGCAGAGCATGATGAGCTCTACAGAAAAGATAGGTAGGAAGTGCTCATGGAACTCAAAGGAAGTGAATCCTGAAGCATGAACAGTTTCCCAAGCCAGGAAGGATGCTTAGCATCTGTAAAGTCAGTGCCTTAAGTGCCAGGCCAAACAGATCAATTAGTAAATCAACAAAAGGTTTAAGAGTAAAATTAGAGTGACTCAGATGTTAAAGGCATTCATTTTCTCCAATCACAGCAAGTCTAGAGGCAGGGCAGCCAATGAATACACAAAACCAGCTTCTTGCCATCTTCTGTCTTCTGGAGCAGAAGCTCCTTGTGGTCCCCAGATGGCAGCCACAGTTCAAGGTGTCTCTCACTGATGACAATGTCCAGCGGAAGAAAAGGGATAGCCCTGACTGTGTCACTGTTAAAAAAAAAAAAAAAAGGAAGTTAACTTTCAACAAAGCACTTGCAAGAGAATTCTCTTCTCATCCTTCATCTTGCAGAACAGTGAAGACAGAGCCTTCACATCTAGGGAGGGGTCTACCTCCCTGAAAAGTCATGCATGCCCAGTTAGCAAGGAGGTTGGTTAAAAGAAAGCAAACAACACCTGCCAGGTATAAAGGCATGAAAAAAGATGGGGTTCTGAATGTTGGGGTGGCCAAAAAGTTGTTAGCTGTGAAAATGTCGGGAGAGGCTAAAAATATATGTCAAGTCCAACTCTTTGCGACCCATGGGCTGTAGCCTGCCAGGCTCTTCTGTCAATGGAAATCTTCCATGCCCTCCTCCAGGGGATCTTACCCATCCAGGGATCAAAGCCAGGTCTCCTTCGTCTCCTGCACTGGCAGGCGGGTTCTTTACAACAATCGCCAGCTGGAAAGCCTGATATACACTGCAGCCAGGTAGAAGAGGAATTATATGCCAGTGTTTGGCTGTCTCACAGCTACATGTTCCTTACTTTTAAAATATCAGTAAAATAACAATGTTAAGAGGTTTTCATTATTTTTTTATGTGGCAATTGTATAAAATTTCCTTCAAAAACAAATGGTCTTTAAAAAGACAAAATAGACAAAACCATATATAGTAAAACTATTTAATTAGGTCTCCACAGTGAAGAAATATTAGTGTACATAATTTTCATTCTGACATTTGTACTTTTTTGTGATTATAGTAGTAACGCCTGTTCACTGTTGCTTTTTAATTGGAAAATTCCGAGAAGCCCAAAGAATAAAGTAAAAATCATCCACAGACCACTACTTGGTTATCACGACGCGGTGTTGAATGTGTTTATCTAGAGTTGCAGTCGAAAGTGACTTCAAATTTTCTGTCAAATGAAGGCAAGCTACTGCCAGTCCCTTTAGAGGGGGAAAGCAACAAATAAATATCCAGGTTGAGTTACAGAGTGAAACATGGCACATAACATGAGCAGAGGGGAAGGATTATCATTGTTTTGTTTCTTTTTTTCCCTAAAGGGGTGTATTTCTAATTTGTTGACTTTCTGTTTTGCAGAGCAGGTCTAACCCCCTAGCTCTTTTACTGAGGAAAGAACACAAGTATATCCTTGAAAGCCAGGTCTGCGGGGTAGTTCTGGATGGGAGGAATGGGGAACCGGGCACAGGAACTGAGGCCAAGTCTCAACCTGGTGAGTTACAGCTTTGGTTTACAGCTTTGGTCCTCAGAGTTACATCAGGTCAGGGCACGGGGGCTTCAGCTCTAGAAAAGCCACTAGAATGCTCACAGTGGCACGTTCAGAAAGCCTCTGTGTGTCTGTCCTCTTCGAAGCAACTCCTGCAAGGGGTCAGGATGAGCAAGAGTTTAATTGTGCACTTCTACTTTTTTAATATGTATTTGGCTACACTGGGTCTCAGTTGTGGCATGTGGGATCTAGTTCTCTGACCAAGGGTCAAACCCAGGCCCCCTGCATTGGGAGCACAGAGTCTTAGCCACTGGGTCACCAAGGAAGACCCTGCACTTTCAATTCTTAAAAGGAAATCTGAACATCTCTGTATCTAACAGCAAACAAGAGCAAAGCTGCTTTTAGAAATGCTGGAACCTGCCTGGGCAGGAATCTGTTATGAATGCTGTTGGCTTTTGTTTTTTTTAAGCCCTCTTTTTCTTTGTTTTTATGATTCTCTTTCAGGCACACTTGTTAGTGGCGCTACTGGTTTCTGGGTAAATGGTTTGCTTGCTGCATGCTGTTAAAAATCTACTGAAAGACAAACAGTATCCTTCCACCAAGAGCCATATGACTTTGGGAAAGTTACTTAAACTCTCTGGTCCTCAGAAAGTTCAAGGCAGAGGTTCAGAGTGGCAGCTTGGAAGAGATCTTAGAGATCACGGAGCTCTCTGCTCCTCCTTACAAGCTGGGACTCAGAGAGGGTGAGTGACCAGCCAAAAGTCCAACAGCTTCCCCCGTGTTTTATTAACATTTTAATTTTTAAAAGAAGTCCAGTGAATTTAGAAATTAATTGGGATGTGTTTCAAGAGCAAATGAACAAGAGACTTCAGTGTCAAAGAATGAAAACTAAGGCCTTGAGAAATAGATACTATACTTTATAATAACTATCCAAATGAGTTTGTAGGAAAAAAATGTGAACTAAGATGTGACACATTCTATGCACAATATTTACCCCCTCCAAATATTTACGGGATACCCCCTTGGAACCTAAAGTCCAGTGAAGAACTGAAGATAATCATGATGCAGTAAGTGCTCTGTCAGATAAAAAGTGAAGTGTTCTTATGAGAACTAAGAGAAGGCCTTTAGGAGGACTTCAGAAGCCTTCTTGGAAGAGGTGACACCCCAGCTGGTACATAAAGGGGAAAGAGAGCAGGAGGTTCCTGCAGGGAAATTCCATCTGCAGAGGCCAGGGAGCTCAATGGCTCGAACATCTAAAGGTAAAAGCTGTCAAGAGGATGTGGAGTTCTGAGATCTTAAAGATGAGAAACTCAGTGATTCGGAATCTCCAAAGCCCTGGGTGCTGGTCTTTATCCCGAGGGCAGAACTGTCAGAATTTCCCGCAGCTGCTCGGAGCATGTACAGTAGTTGGACCAGACAGACTCAGTGAGACTGTTTAGAAAAAATATTTCTCAAGCTCTTTGGACAAGCAGGATACATTTTATGTGCAACCCAAGAGGTACCCAGACCTGGGGACACACATCAAAACAAGCGTCACAAAACCGCCTTTGTCTGACACACTCTTAAGTTTTCTAATCCACTCCATTTTTTTCTTTTTTAATGGTGAAACTGCAGGACCCACCTCAATTGACTCATGACCCATTAATAAGTCACACTTGGTAGTCTGAGGCACCTCAAGGTAGGAATTTTGGCTGTCATCCTCCAGAGAGGAGATAGCAGGATCCAGGAAAGCAGAAAGGAGGATTGTAGGAGGTGGGAATATTCCAGAAGGTTTTAAGAGAGAGGAGGGTTAGGACCCAAAGGAATTAAGAGGCTGTGGCTTGAACTCGGTATGAAAACGTGTCTGGCTAAGATGGGGGATGTTAACTTGAAGAATCTACCTGGAGGGTAAAGATAAAAGGTGTTTGAAAAAAAAAGCCCGTTTTGTTTGGTCAATACAAGTGTAGCCCTTCATTTGACGTCTACCTGAAGAAAATTATTTGCATTCTATCTGAAGAAAAACCATCTAAAGATTAAATTATGTAACACCAGAAAATGGTCTAGTTTTACTAAAAGAGGGAGCAAAATGGTGGCACTGAAAAGGAAGAAATCATTCCTGGGGGGGGTGCTCTGCAGCGAGCCTCAAAATCCTACTTAGAACAGGCAAGCTCACATCCTCAGGAAATAACCCAGATCAAAGTCTCACCTGGTTCTCTGCTGTGGCTGCCACCAGCTTTTCTAAGACTGAGAACAGGGTAAGTCTAGCCTCTGACTTTTCGTGTAGCAGACCGTTGGCAGGAGCTAACTGCTTTACAAAGCTGGCACCACTTTTAGAACCCCCTAATTCAGGAAGGGAGCAGGCATTGCTTATGCACTTCTTGTAAAAAATGAAAATCCATTAACTTTACTCTTCACGCAAGCTCTCAGGTCAAAGGGGCTTTTTTTCCTTCCCCTTTTCAGAGCTTTCCAGAGTCCCAATCTGGCTCCTTCTAAATCTTTTCTTTTAGAAAACAATAGGGAGGGGTGGTAGCCTGTGGCTAGTTGAAGATTTTGAACAATAGGTGTTTCTGAGCCGGGTTTATTGAAATGGTCCTGTCAGTGTCCTGGGGGGGACTGTAAATGAGATGTCGACAGGAGTTCTTTTGTGTGGACAGCATTCGGCCTGAAAGAGAGGAATTTCCTTTCTGTGCTAGTATTTAAAGTAGATTTGTTGCTGCTTTCCCTGGAACTTTTTATCCGACTGCCGGAGCTAACAGCACTGGATGAGTCACTCAGTGTGGCTGAGACTTCCTCCCGTCCCTGGCAGGGCTCTGTCTCTCAGGCATTTACATTTAGAAAGGACGGCTCCTAAGAAGATTGCTCGGATTTTCATCAGCTTGAGCCTCTTTTTCAGGTCGTCACGGGGACCTGAGCCGGCAGCCATCCTGACCCCCCAGGAGCCAGCAGCCACACCGGGCTGTTTTTCTTAACTCCCTGGAAGACTTTTGGCTGTTTTGCTCCCTTTCTTTTTTAAAATCCAGGGAGGGTAAGACAAACATCTCCTCCGACTTAGGCCTTTCCCTCCCCCTTTTTTGTAAATGACAGGCAATTTCAGTTTACTGTAATTACTTTGGGCTGAGGTTGGACTAACCCCACCCTTAGAAGATAAGGTAACCGTTTTATTACCTCGCAGCCAGGTGCCTGGGGGTGACAAGGCTGCCTTTTATCTAGAGACGTGACAAGGTTATCAGCAACTGAAAGGGGCTGAACTTTTGAGCGGTGGCCATTAAGATGCTTTCCCTTCACTGGGATCAATTTCCTAACTCATTATTGGCAGTTAATTTTGATCCGAAGACCAGTGCTGGTGGTTTCCTCCAGTGTTTCCGCATTCCCGCACTCCAGCCACGTACAGATGAATGGTGTAAACTGCAACTGCCAGCCAATCCCATAACAGGAGCTTGACATTCTACCCACAGCCCCAAACGTACAACCCACAGAACTGTTTAAAATTCTCATTTGGTAGCTTTCCAGTGGGCATAGTTGCTTTTTTCAAAGAATTGATTAATAAAACCCTTCCCCTATGATAGTAGAAATCCAAAAGAATCAAAATGAACCACCTTTACTAGCCAAAGTTACACCAGGAGGCAGTTCAGGGCTTCTTTTACTTACTTTTTTTTAATTAAAAAAAAAACTTTTTATTTCGTATTGGAGGATGGCCGATTAACAGTGCTGTGATAGTTTCAGGTGAAGAGTCTGAAAGGGACTGCTATACATGTGCATGTATCCTTGTTTTAGATTATTTTTAAAAATTAGTGCTTGATGTATTTCTGTTTTCAGTTTACTGACACACATTGGTTTATTCTTAAATCAAGCTTGTTTTACGTGGATTCTCTGGGTTATCTTGGATTGGAAATGTGGGATAAAAACTTCTGTTTTGAAAACGATTTTCCACCTGTGTCCTGAGCAGAGCTTCAGTGAATGAGGAATGCTTTTGCAGATAAATGTTTAGACAAGAGTCCTAAGCTGTGCTGTGCTATGCTTAGTCATTCAGTTGTGTCGACTCCTGGTTGCATCAAGTGAGCGCTGCACCCAGCCTGGACTTAGCTCAGAACCACTTTCCTGTCAGGACACATTAGGGTGGGCCGAGAAGAATGTTACTTTTATCTCTTTTCCCCTGAAAAGAGCTGAGGGTAGGGGGTGAGAATGGGGAAGAGAATAATGGAAGGGATGACTCAAAACACATACAGAACACACACAATCTTGCAGCTATGAAGTGTTTATCTCCAAGGACACATCAGACTACTGCTGCTGCTGCTAAGTCACTTCAGTCGTGTCCGACTCTGTGCAACCCCATAGACGGCAGCCCACCAGGCTCCCCCATCCCTGGGATTCTCTAGGCCAGAACACTGGAGTGGGTTGCCATTTCCTTCTCCAAGGCATGAAAGTGAAAATGTGAAGATAACATTCCACACTGTAGAAAGGATGCCAGTTAAAAGCCACTATTAGTCCCCCTTCCCAGGTGGCGCTAGTGGTAAAGAACCCCCCTGCCAACACAGGAGATGAGGGTTCAATTCCTGGGTCGGGAAGATCCCCTGGAGAAGGGAATGGCAACCCACTCCAGTATTCTCACCTGGAGAATCTCGTGGACAGAGAAGCCCTGTAGGTACAGTCCATGGGGTCATAAAGTGGGACACGACTGAAGTGACTTAGCATCTATTACCATTATTAAAAAAAAGAAGATGTTTCTAAGGACAGCATGTGAAAACACACACAGTGACAAACCAACAAACATCCAGAACTACACACGGTCAAGGAAAGAGAGAGGTTGATAGAAGTATTATTGAATTTGATCTTCGATTCCTCTTTTCCTTTAAGATATAGAAACCTTGCCTGCCCACCAGGGCAAGCCCACCACCGCCCAGTCACTACCCATCCACCACCCTCCTCCTGGGCCGGACTGGGACAGAGTTCTATCCAGGGCCAGACAAGCCTGGGAGAAGGAGGCTCTGATGCCCGAGGCACCTGAAGTCATGGCCACCATCCTTCAACCCCATGGGCTATAGCCCACCAGGCTTCTCTCTTAATGGAATTCTCCATTTCCTTCTCCAGAGTATCTTTCCGACCCAGGGATCAAACCTGAGTCTCCTGTGTCTGTTGCATTGACAGGTGGATTTTTTACTACTGAGCCACTAGAAGCCTCCAGAGGTTTTGAAAACCAGAGACCAAAACCTGGCCTGGCAGCTACTTGCAGCGTGACTATTGCACCTCTTCCAGCAGACAGATGCCTTAGCGTCCGCATGCTCCCCGGGGTGTGTCAGCTTATCAGTTTCTACAACCCAAGAAGTTACAAGTTCCAACCACGTGTGACCAAGAGATTCAGAAAAGGGCTTTTGGTCACTGTGCTCATGAGGGTTCAACGGAGACGCTTAAGGACCCAAGTATAGTAAGCTCTTTAACAGAAGAGAAAGGAGGCTTAGACGGGAAGAGCCCAGGTTCCAATCAGACCCAAGGCAGGGAAGTGTGCATCCCACCATGTTTCCCCTTTAGCAACCCTAGGTTTGTTTTCAATATCTGTAAGTCTGTTTCTGTTTTGTAAACAAGTTCATTTGTGTCATTTTTTAAAAACTAGATGCCATAGGGAACACTCTGGCCATTCAGTGGTTAAGATTCTGCTCTTTCAATACAGATGGGCCCAGGTTCCATCTCTGGTCAGGGAACTAAGATCCCACAAGCTGCATGGCATTGGCCAAAAAAAGAAAAAGAAATTCGATTCCATATATAAGCTATATATCAAGTGATATTCTCTTTCCCAGACTTACTTCACTTAGGATGATTATATCTAGGCCCATCCATGTTGCTGCAAATGGCATTATTTTGTTCTTTTTCACGACTGAATAATATTCCTGTGTGTGTGTGTGTGTGTGTGTGTGTGTGTATACACATCTTATCTATTCCTTTTGACAGTGGCATTTAGGTTGCTTCCGTATCTTGGCTGTTTTAAAAAGTGCTGCAAGGAATAATGCAGTGTGTGTATCTTTTTTATTTTTTAATGGCTTTCCCTGGATATATGGCCAGGAGTGAGATTGCAGAATCAAATGGCAGTTGTTTTTAGTTTTTTAAGGGACTTCCATACTGTTCTTCATAGTGGCTGTACCAATTTGCATTCCCACCAACAGTGTGGGAGGGTTCCTTGGATATTATTCAATGGTGGCAATGATCAAAACCCCACTGAAGAGTGGAAATGGAAATGCAGTCTGTAAGTGGCCCTTTACGCCCCCACTGTAAAGGCTGACGGTGTTTGCTGTGTGGTGCGGACAGAGAGAGACNCAGAAGTCAAATACTGGAATTGCAAAGGTCCTGATTCCTTCTGTACTTACTCCTGACTTGTCCTTCTGGCCTTATATTTTTGACCCACCAATACCGTCTGCCCTCCTGGAAGGCCAAAATCACACACTAACACAACTCTTCTTATGGAATTTCACTGACTGTGGGCTTTTCCTCCGGAGCCAGGCTCTTGGGCTCCTCGACCTCTTGAATGTCACTCAGTCTGGTGATGATGAGAGAGAGCGCGGAACACAAAGTGTGTCAGGCTTGAGGCAAGTATACCATGTTCACTGAGAAATGGCTCTCCACGTCCTAGAGAAATGAAGGTTGTTTCCTCATGGCATTACTGGGTCCCGTACTCTCTAAGCACTTTCTTCTAAGTATCCTAGCTTCCTGCCNCGCGGAACACAAAGTGTGTCAGGCTTGAGGCAAGTATACCATGTTCATTGGGAAATGGCTCTCCACGTCCTAGAGAAATGAAGGTTGTTTCCTCATGGCATTACTGGGTCCCGTACTCTCTAAGCACTTTCTTCTAAGTATCCTAGCTTCCTGCCATGCCAACTGTCTTCCCGGAAAGCATTTGCTTTCATAATTTTACTAGGTATCAAAAACATAAGTTAAGAGTTTATTTGTCCATTACTGACACATGATAAGATAAAGAGATGGATGGAAAGAAAGGTTTAATATAACAATTGACAATTCCTTTAGGAAAAAATTAGATTACCAGCTCATACAAATTGCAAAATGAATTAAGAATCTCAACATCACAGTATAAAACCAATGAAAGAAACACCAGAATTTATAGGTGACAATTTCCACAATCTTACAGTGAAGAAGGGACCTGACCCAAATTATGAAAGTCATAAAGAGAAGCTCTCATTCTCTTCTTGCACTGAATATGCCCCACATATGGGCTTGACAATAATTTTAAGGCAGAATGTATTCAAGTA
>SJYV01005893.1:365288-399489 GCA_006410875.1 Neotragus pygmaeus | reverse complement strand
GGTTGATCTCCTTCAGAATGGACTGGTTGGATCTCCTTGCAGTCCAAGGGACTCTCAAGAGTCTTCTCCAACACCACAGTTCAAAAGCATCCATTCTTCGGTGCTCAGCCTTCTTCACAGTCCAACTCTCACATCCATACACGACCACAGGAAAAACCATAGCCTTGACTAGACGGACCTTAGTCGGCAAAGTAATGTCTCTGCTTTTGAATGTGCTATCTAGGTTGGTCATAACTTTTCTTCCAAGGAGTAAGCATCTTCTAATTTCATGGCTACATGTCTATTATTCTCATTGCCTCTGCTTTCTGAGCACATGTGATACCGAAATGTGACATCTTCCTTCAACTCTCAGACAACCCCTAGGAAGTAGTCAAGTATCTCTGACCCTGTCTTTTATGGGTTAGGAAATTATGCCAAATCGCAGGGCAGCAGAACAGCAGGACAGAGAAAATCAATCTTCCTGTTCACTGTTCTTCACAGGACACTTTTTTTTTTAGTGATCTCCAGAGACACCCTGAATACTGAAGCAAGCATTTCATTCAACTAGATAGCCCAAGTGGCAGCTAGAACCATGGGTAACTAGCTGGCATTTGGTGTTAGTATTAACAACAGTCCCAAAGGGAAAGGCTGGGGGTGGGGCTGGGAATGAGGTGGGGGAGAAAGTGATGCAAACACAATAGTCTGAACCAGTTTTTAAGGGGTCTGTGGAAAGCTGGTTAAGGACTTGCTCTTTACCGAGGGGCTAGTTCCACTTTGAAACTTCCTTCATTTCTGTTTTCCTCCATCATGCTCCACACATGCGAAGCTGAGAACAGTGTATCCAGCTTCCTCAAGACCCAGGGGTCATCCTCAGATGCTTGCAGGGAGGGGCTGGTGGCTGCACCGACCCAGGCACCCGGTCTGATCACACCCCCTGAAGGATAGCGCTTCAGGGAGTGGGCTCCTATGGGCTGCCTGAGGGCTGGTGTCTCACTAAGTGAATGTAAAATTTATGTCGCTCAGTCGCATCCGACTCTTTGCGACCCCATGTACTGTGGCCTACCTGGCTCCTCCGTCCATGGAATTTTCCAGGCAAGAGTACTAGAGTGGGTTGCCATTTCCTTCTCCCGGGAATCTTCCTGACCCAGGGATCAAACCCGGGTCTCCCACATCGCAGGCAGACACTTTACCATCCGAGCCACCAGAGAAGTCCAATCTCCCACTAGCGGGTGCATTTTTACAATATTTTACATATTTTATAATAGGAGATGCACATGCAGTGTCCTCCCTCTCATAAACACCACCACAACTCAGAACACAAGTTTATAGAGTGAGCATATACCCAGAAAAGGGAAGAAAGGAAAGGAGGAGGGAGAGAGGGAAGAGAAAGGAAAAGAAAGGCAGGAAGAAAGGGAGGAGGATCTGAGTGCAGGTGAACACCATTAGCAGGAGGTTATGACAGTGTGCTGGGAAAAGCAATGGCAACCCCAGCATTCTTGCCTGGAGGATCCCAGGGACAGGGAGCCTGGTGGGCTGCCGTCTATGGAGTCACACAGAGTCGGACAGACTGATGACTGACGCGACTTAGCAGCAGCAGCAGCGTGACAGTGCTCAGCTCACCCCTTCCCCACCCCTCTCTCCTTCCTCCTCCAAACCCCCCCTCCACCAGCACTTTGCCCTGTTCTCAGGGTTAGAACACACAGGCTTACAACCTCTTTGCTTTTCTTCTTTTTCCAATGTTCTTTTTTTTTTTCTTCAATGTTCTTTATGAACCGCCAGAATCTTCTCCATGAATTACTTTGCTCAGTGTTATCTGTGGTTAATATTTTCCCAAAAAGGCAGACTGCCCCTGGCCTCATCTGTGTTACTCATTATTTCTCAGGGTTCCCTGTTGCCTGGGAAGATTTCTACAGATGGCCAGTCCTGTCTGTTTTATGTCAGTTCATATTAATCTCTGTTTCAGAAACTTCCATCTCAGAGATCGGTGTTTTTCAGTCTTTCTCCTTCAGTCCCACGGGGGGTGTCATCTTTAAGGAGGCCCACATCTGCCCCCTAAGCAGGAAACCTTAGTCTATCAACAGACCTCCTTTCACGTTCAATGTCTTGATGTGTTTCCTGGGCCCTAATATCCAATGGGTGTCAGTTACAGTATCAGCAGTTAAAACCCATGCAGAAATCAGTGTCTTTGTTTTCGCTGTCTTCCAGTGTCATCTTGCATTACAACATATAAGAAGACACCACCTCCAGTCCCACCCAGAACTACCACGAAACCTTTCATTTCTATCACAGCCCAGAGTAGCACAGAGTCGGCCCAGGATGCCTACATGGACGGACAGGGCCAGCGAGGGGATATTATCAGCCAGTCTGGACTGAGCAACTCCACGGAGAGCCTGGACAGTATGAAGGCTCTGACAGCCGCCATCGAAGCCGCCAATGCCCAGATCCATGGCCCTGCGAGTCAACACATGGGCAACAATGCCACCACCGCCCCCACCGCTGCCGCCATGGCCACCGTCACTGCAGAGGACAGGAAGAAGGACCACTTCAAGAAAAACCGATGCCTGTCCATTGGGATCCAGGTAACAGCCTCCCTTTTTAAAAATAAATTAATTAGTTATATATTGAGGAGCTTCCCTGGTGGCTCAGCTGGTAAAGAATCTGCCTGCAATGCGGGAGACTTGGGTTCAATGCCTGGGTTGGGAAGATCCCCTGGAGAAGGCAACAGCTACCCACTCCAGTATTCTGACCTGGAGAACTCCATGGACTGTATGGTCCATGGGGTTGCAGAGTCGGGCACGACTGAGTAAGTTATTTTGGCTGCTCTGGTCTTCGTTGCTGTGCATAGGCTTTCTCTAGTTGCAGTGAGCAGGGACTACTCTCCATTTGCCGTGTGAGGGCTTCTCATTGTGGTAGCTTCTCTTGTTGGGAAGCATGGGCTCAGTAGTTGTGTTGTACGGGCTTAGTTGCTCCATAGCATGTGGAATCTTCCCGGAGCAGGGATCCAACCCATGTTCCCTGCATTACCAGGCAGATTCTTTACCACTGTACCACAAGGGAAGTCCCAACAACTTCACTTTCTGTCCTTTGAAATAGGAACCCAAAATCAAGAAATGTAAACTTTTTGTTTTCCAGAAGATTTGCTCTCTTGCCATTTTGGATGATGTAGCTATTGTAGAATCAGACTCTCAAATTATTGGCTCTGGACTCCCCTAAGTTAAATGTAATTTTAGGGAGTTCCCTGGTGGTCCAGTGGTTAGGACTCCACGATTTCACGGCCACGGGTGTGGGTTCAAACCTTGGTCAGAGAACTAAGATTTTGTAAGCCATCTGGCCCTCCCTCCCCCACACACACACAAAAAAAAGTGATTTAAAAAAATTATGAAAGTGTTTTGTCTATATATTATTAGCAATTTTTTCCCCAAAATATTCCATTTTTTAAAAATTGAAGAATAGTTAATTAGCTGCTTTTATTTTTGTTCTTCAAATTGAATGTTGTGAGACAAGGGGATGATAATTAAACAAACATGGATGCAATATCAAACATGAAGTGCCCTCAGTTCCTGATGCACATTTGGAGTCTCAAAAAAAGAGTGGGCATCCAAGAAAAACCTGGGTTGCTGGGTGGTGTTACGGTGTGTTTGATGCTACTGAGTAACCACATGAGAGCAAAAATGGGAACTACTTCACACAGATGTGGGAGTGATTACCAGTGAAACCAAAAGGGACGGAGAGCGTGGAAAGCAATAACTCACATCACAGCATCGTGAGGGAAGAATGTGCGCCAGGGTCAGTGTGATTGTGGGTTGCTTAATCATACATGTCATTAAAAAGGCGGAGCCTCTGGCAGGCTTCTCAGCTCACGTCACTGTTTTCTGCTGCCAGGTGATAAGATCAGACTGATTCTTGGGCTGATCAGTTCAGCTTGGCTTACCCTGCTGGAAGGTTCCTTCCATCCATGTAGAAGAGTCATTCTTCCCCCCCGGCTTTTTTTTGTTGTTGTGCTGTACCATTATGCAGGTGCCCTTTGAATAATAACTTCCTGACATGGTGGCCAATAAATCTGTCCACGCTGAACCAACTCTAAGGCACATCTGAGAGCAGGCATGGGGTACGTTTTCACAGCGATGATGGATGTTCGCCATCCACTCTGCAGCGTCCACTTTGAAAGGGCAATTAGACTTTCTCTGGTAGCAACGAGTCAAATGCTTTTATGTAACCTACAGGTTACCATGGCACGAGCTGTCAAGTTTCCTAAAAGAACTTGCAGCACTGGTGGCTTGGGACCAGATGACCTAGCAGGAGGCCAGGCTCTGGAGCCAGCCTCCACCCACCCTCACCCCAACCACATTCCAGCAGCTGATTCCCTCCCACCGCCCAGAGGATTCTGAGGAGTGGGGAAGAGCAGAGGTCCCTCCTCTGTGTTGTCCCAGGCAAATTATTTCATCTTCCGGAGTCTGTTTTCTAATATAGCCCACCTAGGGTTATTTGGAGGACTGAGTTTACAGAATGCAGCTTTCTGTGAGGGTTTCAGTTAGGGATGATGAAAAAAGATTCTGGGGATGGATAATGCTGCTGGTAGTGCAACAATGTGGATGTACCTAATGCCACTGGAAATGGACACTTAAAACAGGTTAATGTGGAGAATTTTATATTATGTCCATTTTGCTGCTGTTCGTTTAGTTGCTAAGTCATGTTCACTCTTTGTGACCCCATGGACTGTAGCCAGCCAGGCTCCTCTGTCCATGGGATTTCTCAGGCCAGAATATTAGACTGGGTTGCCATTTCCTTCTCCAGGGGAGAAGGAATAACCACTCAGTTCTCCTTTCTGGAGAAAATTAATATTACCAATATTTGCATCTCCCTGCAGCGTTATTTTGCACAAGTGCTTAGTCGCTCAGTCATGTCTGATTCTTTGTGACCTTGTGGACTATATAGCCCACCAGACTTCTCTGTCCATGGGGATTCTCCAGGCAAGAATACTGGAGTGGGTTGCCATGCCCTCCTTCAGGGGATCTCCCCAACCCAGGGATTGAACCCAGGTCTCAGGCACTGCAGGCGGATTCTTTACTGTCTGAGCCACCAGGGAAGCCCAAGAATACTGAAGTGGGTAGCCTATCCCTTCTCCAGGTGATCTTCATGACCTAGGAATCGAACTGGGGCCTCTTGCATCTCAGGCAGATTCCTCACCAGCTGAGCTACCAGGGAAGCCCTATTTTGCACATAGTCAACCACATATGTTTTATTTATACCCTTTTTTTTTAACCCAAATATTAGCAGCATATACCTCTCACTAGTCTATATCCTGCCTTTTTTTCACTTAACAATATAATTTAAAGGTAATTATTTATCAGTCTTATTGTTCATTTTATTTAAAAGCTTCTATCTTTATCACTTCCTAGGTCCGCTGGTTGGTTAGGTATCTCTCCAAATAATAAAGCATTCATGTACTATATGACATCCAACTTGTATTATTATTATTATTAGCCAGTAAGATGGAACTATTCTGAAATTCACAAAAAATATTGAGAACAAAGACTTTGTTTCAGAGACTGCATGCACTGCTTCTTGAATATATGGATATTTTAGTGAGCCAAAGAATTGTTCTTGCTCTTCTTTGAATCTTTGTTCACAGCTACAGAAATTATATGAGAGGACTGCATGCTTTATATGGTTGTCTCATCTAGCCCCTACACTAGCCTTCTGGTATAGGTGGTGTGATCACCTCTACCCTAGAAATGAGAACCCAAGGTCACACATCTTGTGTTGACAGAGCCTAGATTGTACCTTCACATTTATTTTTATTTATTTATTTTTATCCTTTGGCTATGCCACATGGCATGTGGGATCTTAGTTCCCCAACCGGGGATCAAACCCATGCCCCCTACATTGGCAGCTTGAAGTCTTAACCACTGGACCATCAGGAAGATCCCTACACCTTCGAATTTAATGTGACCACATGATGCAGCTTCTCTGATGAAGAATAATAATAGAAGGCAAAAGGAAAAGAGGGTGCCAGAGGATGAGATGATTAGATAGCATCACTGACTCAAAGGACATGAACAAAGTCCAGAAGATAGTGGAATACAGGGAAGACTGGTGTGCTGCAGTCCGTGGGTTGCAAAGAATCGGACATGACTTAGCGATGGAACAACAAGTAAACTACAATTTAGGCTACAAAATAGTCATCAAATTTCATTACACTGAAATCCAGCTTAAATCTGAATCCCTCAAATATGTGAGATTATTACTAAGTCCTCTGACTCCTCACAGTTTACCTTCTTAGGGTCAGAATTCTCAAATCTTTTCCAATATTTTAAATTTAATCTATATCTAATAGTTAACATTATAATCATTTACTTCACAACCTGTGAGAATTTAGGCCAATTACTTAATAGTTTCCTCATCTGGAAAAGAATTTAGAAATATGTTGCAGGATTAATTAAATCTCTGTCCTGAAAAAAAAACTAAGAACACCCATGGCAGATGATACAATTTTAGCATTGTTTGGATAATCATCATCTTAAAGGAAGATGGGCTTCCTTGGTGGCTCAGCTGGTAAAGAATACGCCCAAAATTCGAGAGACCTGGGTTTAATCCCTGGATTGGGAAGATCCCCTGGAGAAGGGAACCAATACCCACTCCAGTATTCTGGCCTGGAGAATTCCATGAACTGTATAGTCCATGGGGTCATAAAGGGTCAGACACCACCGAGTGACTTTCACTTCACTTCAACTTATTATCACTGTTATTTTTTTGCTCATTTCCTGGTGGCTCAGATAGTAAAGAATTTGCCTGCAATGCAGGAGACATGGGGTCGATCCCTGCGTTGGGAAGATCCCCTGGAGGAGGAAATGGCAACCCAGTCCAGTATTCTTGCCTGGGAAGTCTCATGGACAGAGGAGCCTGGCAGGCTAGAGTCCATGGGGTGGCAAAGAGTCAGACACAACTGAGTGACTAACACTTAAAGGAGGATAATACTAATAATAACAACTAAGCCCAATATTTATTGAGCCCTTAGTAGGCCAGGCACTATGCTTTGAACTTTACATATATTGTACCCATCAATTTGTATTATAACCTATAAAGTACCAATGCAACAGCAACTATTATTATTAATTTTTTAACAAAAGTTTAAATCGATTACCCCACACACTATATGAGAGAGGTGATATTTGTCAATATTTGGATCTAAAGGGATTAAAGTCAGAGATAGATTTACTGGTAATGACTAAAGCTTAAGAAGATTACAACACTTTGATGCAAATCAACTATGTGTCTGGATGTGGGGGCCAGCCCAGAACAGGACACAGCAGCCTCCTCTCCAGTCCTCAGACCCCTGCTTCCTTTCTTTCTCCTTTTCTCAGGGCATGGAGCATCCTGGTTCTTTTTTTTTTTTCTTTTTTTTTTTTTTTTTNTGGGGTCATAAAGGGTCAGACACCACCGAGTGACTTTCACTTCACTTCAACTTATTATCACTGTTATTTTTTTGCTCATTTCCTGGTGGCTCAGATAGTAAAGAATTTGCCTGCAATGCAGGAGACATGGGGTCGATCCCTGCGTTGGGAAGATCCCCTGGAGGAGGAAATGGCAACCCAGTCCAGTATTCTTGCCTGGGAAGTCTCATGGACAGAGGAGCCTGGCAGGCTAGAGTCCATGGGGTGGCAAAGAGTCAGACACAACTGAGTGACTAACACTTAAAGGAGGATAATACTAATAATAACAACTAAGCCCAATATTTATTGAGCCCTTAGTAGGCCAGGCACTATGCTTTGAACTTTACATATATTGTACCCATCAATTTGTATTATAACCTATAAAGTACCAATGCAACAGCAACTATTATTATTAATTTTTTAACAAAAGTTTAAATCGATTACCCCACACACTATATGAGAGAGGTGATATTTGTCAATATTTGGATCTAAAGGGATTAAAGTCAGAGATAGATTTACTGGTAATGACTAAAGCTTAAGAAGATTACAACACTTTGATGCAAATCAACTATGTGTCTGGATGTGGGGGCCAGCCCAGAACAGGACACAGCAGCCTCCTCTCCAGTCCTCAGACCCCTGCTTCCTTTCTTTCTCCTTTTCTCAGGGCATGGAGCATCCTGGTTCTTTTTTTTTTTTCTTTTTTTTTTTTTTTTTATGGTTGTACTGGGCCATTGTTGCTCCATGTGGGCTTTCTCTAGTTGCAATGTGTGGGCTTCTGATTGCAGTGGCTTCTGTTGTTGCAGAGCATGGACTTTAGGCACATGGACTTCACTAGTTGTGGCTCTCAGACTCAGTAGTTGTGTTTTAGTTTTATAAGACTTACATTAAATTGTTTTTATATTTAGAAAGAGATAATTTATTAAGAAAAAAGATGAATAAAACTAATTGCTCTGAATAGTCACAAAATTTGTTTCATATTTGGGTTGGGTCTGATCTGTCACATAAGCTATCAGTTATGTTTAGATATATTTTCTATATGAATTATAACATACACATCGGAGAAGGCAATGGCACCCCACTCCAGTGTTCTTGCTTGGAAAATCCCATGGATGGAGGAGCCTGGTGGGCTGCAGTCCATGGGATTGTGAAGTCGGACACGACTGAGCAACTTCACTTTCACTTTTCACTCTCATGCATTGGAGAAGGAAATGGCAACCCACTCCGGTGTTCTTGCCTGGAGAATCCCAGGGACAGAAGAGCCTGGTAGGCTGCCATCCTGGGGTCGCACAGAGTCGGACATGACTGAAGCGACTTTGCAGTAGCAGCAGCTATTTAGAAGCTATGGAGTGATATCCAAAGCCAATTCCTTAATTTAAGGGGGAAAAAATGAAGTACTCTACAGTTTATATTAATAAGTTTATAGCTAAATATCCCAGTATCAACAATTCTAACTATAATAAGTGAAATTTCTTCCTTTTCTATTTTGTTATGTGCAAATTCAAAACTTTAAAAAGCACAATCCCATGAGGTGAAAGTGAAAGTCGCTCGTTGTGCCTGACTCTTTGTGAGCCCATGGACTGTAGTCCATGGAATTCTCCAGGCCAGAATACTGGAGTGGGTAGCCTTTCCCTTCTCCAGGGGATATTCCCAACCCAGGGATCAAACTCAAGTCTCCCTCATTACAGGTAGATTCTTTACTAGTTGAGCCACAAGGGAAACCCAAGCATACTGGGGTGGGTAGCCTATCCCTTCTCCAAAGGATCTTCCCGACCCAGGGATCGAACCAGGGTCTCCTGCATTACAGGTGGATTCTTTACCATGTGAGCTATCAGGGAAGCCCATCCCATGAGGTACTTCCTCCTAATATAGTGCTCACAGGTAAGTACACCCTAACAAATCTGCAGGGATCAGACATTTATTGGGCAACTTAGGAGTGAACAAAACTGCATTTTACTAAGATCAGCAGAGTCAAAGTGCACGCTAATTATGTAGTGATGCTGTTCATCAAATACACAAAGATTGAACGCATTACCAAACATTCCAGTAATACTACAGATGTTTCTAATGAAATGAGACTTTGTTTTTCAAGCAAGATGACTAAAATAGAGCACCTCTACTTGTGGCTATTTCTTCAGGTGGATGATGCTGAAGAACCTGACAAAACAGGGGGAAATAAAGCACCCAGTAAGTTCCAGTCCGTAGGAGTGCAAGTAGAAGAAGAGAAATGGTGAGTCTACCATTCATCCTCTTTCATCTTGATGTTGGCAAGTACAAAAATACAAGTATTTTTCCCCATGATAAACCTTCAATATTCAGTGATAATTCCCATTAGCTTCTGGGAGCATTAGAGAGTAAGCCTAAGTCAGTATTAGCTGTTCCTTTCTCTGTTAATACTGGAGACCATTTTATTTACATTTTAGCTAGAACAGTAGCACGTGCTAAGTTGCTTCAGTCATGCCCCACTCTTTGCAACACTATGGGCTGTAGCCTGCCAGGCTCTTCTGTCCATGGGATTCTCCAGGCAAGAATACTGGAGTGGGTTGCCATGCCTTCTTCCAGGCGATCTTCCTGACCCAGGGATTGAACCCACATCTCTTATGTCTCTTGCACTGGAAGGTGGGTTCTTTACCACTAGTGCTACCTAGGAAGCCCCAGAATAGTAGTATTGGGGCCCAAAACAGGCTTCAATAGCATGATGATTAGTTTGAGTTAAAATTACTTAAGGAACAGTCAACGCAAAGAATGATACCTTTACCTTCTCTAGAATCCCTGAAAGCAGGAAATAAATCTTCCACAGGAAAGGTGCCCTTCTTGTACTGGGAGCTGGAAAGATATTGTTATCACCAGAGACAGGATTCAGGGCCGAGAAGCCTGCACACTTGTTATTTCTTCATTAAATCATTACCCAAGTCCAAACTCTGCTTAAATTCCTTACTAATTAAACACCCAAACCTGTTTCTTTGTCCTGTCACTCCCTCTCAAATTTATTGCTTCTTTGTCTACAAAGTAAAAAGCTATTTGCTTTGGCCACTTCTTTGGTTCCATTTTTCTGCGACCTCTGTGCAAACAAATTAAATTTTTTCTTTTTCTCTTGTAAATCTGTCTTGTGTCAATGTTATAATTGGTCCAGCCACAGAAACTCAAGAGAGAAGCAAAGGGGAGCCTCTCCCATCTCTGACGGCAGAACAAGCAAATCCCATTCACAATACATACGAGCATTGTGTGAAATACCTCTGTGTCCCAGACTACTCCTCTTCAGAAAGCTTTCCCATCTTAGACGACGTTTTAAGAGAAGAGGACTTTCTCTTTTTTTTTTCTTCCTTATTCCTAGAACTAAATAGTGGCTCATGTTTAGCATGTGCTCAAAGAAAGATGAACAAAAGAACAAATGAGGAGTAGGAAGAAGACTTCCTGTCATTATGCAGAATCACTACTTTCTTTAGGGTGCTCTTAAAAAAAATAGCTAAATTTTCTAAAATAGTTTTATTTATTTATTTTTGGCTGCGCTGGGTCTTCACTGCCGCCCACAGGCTTTCTCTTGCTGCGGGTGAGGGCTTCTCGTTGCGGTGGCTGCTGTTGCTTCCGAGCACAAGTTCTAGGTGCACAGGCTTCTGAGGTAGCTCAGTAGTTGTGGAAAACACAGGTTTAGCCGCTCTGTTGCATGTGGAATCTTCCCAGATCAGGGGGAGAACCCCTATCCTCGGCTTTGGCAAGCAGACTCTCAACCACTGGACCACCAAGAAAGTCCTTTTGGATTGCTCTTTAAAATATGCTTAGAGTCCTAGTATCCAGAAGTAAGAAATTTAGAGTTTGAGAAGATCACTGGATCCAGAAGCTGAAGGGAACTTTTGAGGTTGGCATCTTCATTTTATAATGAAGATTCGGTCCAGAGAGGTAGGTGAGTTTCCCAGTCAAACTGTGAGGACCATGACGGATGGGACTATGTTTACTGATAACACAGAACCCTCAGCTTCCAGATCATGCTTTTCATATACTAAGTATATAGTTAACTGTTGACTGGATGGGGTAAGAATGCAGTTATCATAGGAGAAAGAACTCTATATCCTAAATCAGGAAATCATTTCGACTTTGTCACTAACTTTTTAAGTGTGTGTTAGGAGAAATCACTTGGATATCATTCATCCATCCATTCATCATCTATCCAATCAATAAATATCTATGGGGACTTCCCTGGCAGTCCAGTGGTTAAGACTTCAGCTTCTAAAGAAGTGGGTGCGGGTTTGATCCCTGGTTGGGGAGTTAAGATCCCACATGCTTCACGGGCAAAAAACTGAAACATAAAATAGAAGCAATGCTGAAACAACTTCAATAAAGACTTTAAAAATGGTCCACGTCCAAAAAAAAAAAATTCTATCGAATGTCTCCTATATGCAAGGCTCCATGTAAATCTAAGCATAAGCCATGTTTCAGTTCATGGAAGGGGTCTTATTTTACAGTCTCTTAGTTTGACACTACCCTTGCATCTAAAAGATTTTCCATATATGTACATATAACATTTTATATTATTATTTTTGATATAATTATACAATGCTGGAAGCCCAGATAATTGGTACAGTCCTTCTAGAAATTAATATGACAAAAATTGGTGATAATTATACATCTATCCAGATACATTGACCCAGTAATTCCTTTTACGAGGCTATCCTAAATGAAATCACTCAGTGAAAGGGAAACAACTGTGGAACATTATCTATTATTGTAAAAAAAAGTATCAATTATCAAATGTCAAGAAAAACAAGAATGCTTTTGTAAATTATAGCACATCGCCAAGACAGGCTATTATACAGCTATTAAATATGATTTGTAAAGAGGATATGGAAACATGGGAGAAATTCCCATGGTACAATGTTAAGTGAAAAGAGGACATAATACCCACACATAATACTCAGTTGGAGAAGGAAATGGCAACCCACTCCAGTGTTCTTGCCTGGAGAATCCCAGGGATGGCTGAGCCTGGTGGGCTCTCGTCTATGGGGTCGCACAGAGTCGGACACGACTGAGCGACTTAGCAGCAGCAGCAGCAGCATAATATTCAATACAAAGATGGACAAGGACTGAAACGTAATCTGTAAAAATTATAGATTTAGGAGTGAATTTTTCCCCCCTTTTCTCTAAAATGTTTAATTATTATATCTACTTCAAGTTATAGTAATCATCATTTTCAAACCAACCTTCTGACACATGTTCCTTTCACGGTTTTAGAAAATGTTTTGAAAAAAATGTAATGACTTCCCTGGTAGTCTTAGTGGTTAAGACTTTGAGCTCCCAGCGCAGGGGACATGGGTCCAATCCCTGATCTGGGAGCTAGCTGGCATGCCACAAGTCATGGCTAAAAAAAAAAAAATTTTTTTCAAAAGAAAATGTAAACTTAGGAGATATGAAATATCTCATGGTAAGAAAACACATTTCTCCTTCCCCCACTGGCCCAACTTGCTTGTTCTCCTCAATGATGGTTAAGGGCACAGTTTCCTGAGCAAAAGCACCGAGATTCAAATCCTGGCACTATCACATACTAGCTGGGAGGCCTTGATCAAATTATTAAACTTCTTTGTGCCTTGGTTTCTTTATATGTAAAAAGAAGATAACAGGCAGTTTCTGGTCCCCCAGGTAAAAAGCTTAGAAGTCGTTAACAACTAAAAAACTTTTCAAACTGAAAAATCAACAGTTCTTCTTAAACCAGGCAGAGATGTGAGGCCACAGGGCAAATTACTGTTCTAAGAACTGGAGAGACAGACAGACACACAGAGAATCACAACTTACTGGAGTTCAGTTCAGTTCAGTCACTCAGTCGTGTCCAACTCTTTCCAACCCCATGAACCACAGCATGCCAGGCCTCCCTGTCCATCACCAACTACCAGAGTTTACTGAAACTCATGTCCATTGAGTCGGTGATGCCATCCAACCATCTCATCCTCTGTCATCCCCTTCTCCTCCCGCCCTCAATCTTTCCCAGCATCAAGGTCTTTTCCAGTGAGTCAGCTTTTCGCATGAGGTGGCCAAAGCATTGGAGTTTCAGCTTTAGCATCAGTCTTTCCAACGAATATTCAGGACTGATTTTCTTTAGGGTTGAGTGGTTTGATATTCTTGCAGTCCAAGGGACTCNCAGTGAGTCAGCTTTTCGCATGAGGTGGCCAAAGCATTGGAGTTTCAGCTTTAGCATCAGTCTTTCCAACGAATATTCAGGACTGATTTTCTTTAGGGTTGAGTGGTTTGATATTCTTGCAGTCCAAGGGACTCTCAAGAATCTTCTCCAACACATCTCAAAAGCATCAATTCTTCGGTGCTCAGCTTTCTTTATAATCCAACTCTCGCATCCATACATGACTACTGGAAAAACCATAGCCTTGACTAGAAGGACCTTTGTTGACAAAGTAATGTCTNTTATATAAAAATGTATATACTTTCCATAAATCAATAGAAAGGCAGACACCTCAAAAACTATACAGCAAAGTATATGGTCAGTCAATTAATTCAAAAGGAGAGTTACAAATGGCTATTAGACATTTGGGAAAATGCACAACCTCTAGTAGTCAAGGAAAGGCAAATGAAAAGAGCTATCAGATATCTTCTTTCACTTGTTACAATGGTAACTAAAAGTTTGATTCTGTCAAGTGCTGGCACAGAGGTGAGCAAAACTGATACTCTGATACACTGCTGGGTGGAGTATAGGCATCAAAAGCAGGAATTTGATAACACCTATTAGTATGTAAAATGCACACCCTCTATCACTTAGCAACTCTACTTCTTCACATCTATCCCCCACAAGCTCTTGCACATGTATACACACGTTTACTGAATGGATGCTTATTGAAATATCAGCCATCAAAATTTAGAAACAATTTGAGTTCATCAAATGGGTAAATAATTAAATAGACTCTTATAAATGTCATATTCTGCAAAATTATGTTATGTTTTAAAAGAATAAGTTAGGACCTCTGCTTCTGGGAAGATGGAGTGGATAAACTTTTTTCCCTGTTCCTTAAATAAAACTAAAAACTAAGCACAGGACTGGAACAAGCTAGCAGAGGAGGAGGTGGATGTGGGGTACATCTCTCTCCATGGATACATCAGGAATACACCTTCAGACACAGAAGTGCATGCAAAACACCAACTAAGAATGGACAGGAGTACCTGCCCAGTGGAAAAGAATATATAGAACCACACAAAACTCAGTAGGAGAAAGGAACTAGCGGGAAAAACAGGAGTGTTAGTAGGACTGGACCTGCCCTCATTGGGTGGAGGAACTGAAGCAGGGGTCCAATCCCCACACTGGGGCAATTGTCTGAGTCAGAGGAGAAACATTTAAGGCTGGGAGTGAAGTAGCTGATCTGTGGCAGCCAAAAGGGAATGAGAATCAAACAGTCCTTGCTGCAGCCATACATACGCCGGACAGAAACGCTGGTCCCCTGGAAGGTGCAGTGGCTAGAAGCTGGAATTTAGGGATTGTGGAGCAATCCTAGGGCTAGGGCTGTTGCTGACTGCTGAGAGATGGATCAAGGGGATGTGAGGGAGGAGACTGCGGTGCAAAATGCCTGTGAAGGAAAGCCGGGCAGCCATGGAAGCAAGGTGATACTGCTGAGTCACGTGTATGGGATGGAGCTATCACCATAGCCTCTCTCCCCCCACATGCCAGCATGGCAGCTGAACAATAGAGGCTGGCCCATCATATGCCTGACGCAGTGAACTACAGAGTAGGATCCCACCCAAGGTGCCCTTTAAGTGCCTGACATGCCAATCTACAGAGTAGGACCCCAGCCAGGGGGAGCCTTCTATGTGCCTAACATGCTGAACAACAGAGAAGGACCCCAGGCAAGGGAGCCCTCTAAGTGCCTGAACGAATCTTCGTTCCTGATCCGAGATCAAGCCTTGAGCCTTTGGAGTAGGAGCACGGACTCCAAGACCCTAGATTACCAGAGAACTAACCCTAGGGCATATCAAATAATGAAAATTCACACACACACAAAAAACCACGTGAATACAAGACCCGGGGCACCCAACCACCAGTAGCACCCTGTGCAGGACACCTCATCTAAACAAGAAACAAAACAAAAATATAAACCCAGTCATCAGCAGGCAGGATTACCACCTCACTCAGCCTTGCCCATCAAAAGAAAAACAAACAAACAAAAACTCAGCACAAATTTCACCCTATATGAAGCTCACACAAACCACTGGACCACTCTTAGGAGGGCAGAAACCAAAAAGAAGAAACAATTCAACTTTGAAGCCTAGGAAAAGGAGACCTCAAACACAATAAGTTTTTAAAAAATAATGAAAATGCAGAGAAATACTACATAAAAGAAGGAACAAGTTAGAAACACAGAAGTCCAAATACATGAAAAGGAAATAGGCAAATTCCCTGGAAAAGAATTCAGAATAATGATAATAAAGATGATCAAAAACCTTGAAAAGAAAATGGAGAAAATGCAAGAATCAATTAACAAAGACAGAAGAATTAAAGAATAAACATACAGAGACAAACAACACAATTACCGAAATTAAAAATACTCTAGAAGGAATCAATAGCAGAATATCTGAAGCAGAAGAACGAATCAGTGAGCTGGAAGATAAAATGGTGGAAATAACTTCTGAAGAGCAGAATAAAGTAAAAAGAATGAAAAGAGCTGAGGACAGTCTCAGAGACTTCTGGGACCATGTCAAATGCACCAACATTCGAATTATAGGGGTTCCAGAAGAAGAGAAAAAGAAAGGGTATGAGAAAAATTTTGAAGATACTGTAGTTGAAAATTTCCCCAACATGGAAAAGAAAATAGTCAATCGAGTTCAAGAGGCACAAAGAGTCCCATATAGGATAAACCGAAGGAGAAACACGCCAAGACACATATTAATCAAACTAACAAAGACTAAACATGAAGAAAGAATACTAAAAGCAGCAAGGGGAAAGCAACAAGTAACATACAAGGGAAACTCCGTATGTTTAACAGCTGATCCTTCAGCAGAAACTCTGCAGGCCGGAAGGGAAAGGTATGATATATATACTGAAAAGGAAAAATCTACAACCAAGATTACTGTACCCTGCAAGGATCTCATTCAAAATTAGTGGAGAAATAAAAAGCTTTTCAGACAAGCAAAAGTTAAGAGAATTCAGTACCACCAAACTAGCTTTACAACAAATGTTAAAGGGACTTATATAGTCAAGAAATACAAGAGAAGTAAAAAGATCTATAAAATCAACTGCAAACAATTAAGAAAATGGCAAGAGGAACATATATATAGGAACATATAATTACTTTACATGTAAATGGATTAAATGCTCTAACCAAAGACACAGACTGGCTGAATGGATACAAAAACAAGACCCATATATATGCTGACTACAGGAAACACACTTCAGACCTCAAGACAGATGTAGACTGGAAGTTAGAGGATGGAAAGATATATTCCACGAAAATGGGAAGCAAAAGAAAGCTGGAGTAACAATCCTCATATCAGATAAAATAGACCGTAAAGAAGATTACAAGAGATAAGGAAGGACAGTACATAATGATCAAGGAAGGGATCAACCCAAGAGGAAGACATAACAATTTTAAGTATCTATGCCAAAGCCTTTGACTCTGTGGATCACAATAAACTGTGGGAAATTCTGAAAGAGATGGGAATACCAGACCACCTGACCTGACTCTTGAGAAACCTATATGCAGGCCAGGAAGCAACAGTTAGAACTGGACATGGAACAACAGACTGGTTCCAAATAGGAAAAGGAGTAGGTCAAGGCTGTATATTGTCACCCTGCTTATTTAACTTATATGCAGAGTACATCATGAGAACTGCTGGGCTGGAANTTCGGCGCTCAGCTTTCTTTACGGTCCAACTCTCACATCCATATATGACTACTGGAAAAACTATAGCTTTGACTAGATGGACCTCTGTTGGTAAAGTAATGTCTCTGCTTTTTAATATGCCATCTAGGTTGGTCATAGCTTTTCTTCCAAGGAGCAAGCGTCTTTTAATATCATCGTTGCAGTCACCATCTGCAGTGATTTTGGAGCCCCAAAAATAGTCTGTCACTGTTTCCACTGTTTCCTCATCTATTTGCCATGAAGTGATGGGATCAGATGCCATGATCTTAATTTTAGTTTTCTGAATGTTGAGTTTTAAGCCAACTTTTTACTTNGTCACCATCTGCAGTGATTTTGGAGCCCCAAAAATAGTCTGTCACTGTTTCCACTGTTTCCTCATCTATTTGCCATGAAGTGATGGGATCAGATGCCATGATCTTAATTTTAGTTTTCTGAATGTTGAGTTTTAAGCCAACTTTTTACTTTCCTCTCTCACTTTCATCAAGAGGCTCTTTAGTTCTTCTTCACTTTCTGCCATAAGGGTAGTGTCATCTGCATATCTGAGGTTACTGATATTTCTCCCAGCAATCTTAATTCCAGCTTGTGTTTCATCCACCTGGCATTTTGCATGATGTACTACTCTGCATATAAGTTGAATAAGCAGAGTGACAGTATACAGTCTTGACGTAATCCTTTCCCAATTTGGAACCAGTCTATTGTTCCATGTCCAGTTCTAACTATTGCTTCTTGACCTGCACACAGAGTTCTCAAGAGGCAGGTAAGGTAGTTTGGTATTCCCATCTCTTTCAGAATTTTCCACAGTTTATTGTGATCTACATAGTCAAAGGCTTTAGCATAGTCAATAAAGCAGAAATAGATATTTTTCTGGAACTCTCATTTTTTTCGATGATACAATGGATGTTGGCAATTTGATCTGTTTCCTCTGCCTTTTCTAAGTCTAGCTTGAACATATGGAAGTTCATGGTTCATGTACTGTTGAAGCCTGGCTTGTAGAATTTTGAACATTACTTTGCTAGTGTTGAGAGATGAGTGCAATTGTGCAGTAGTTTGAACATTCTTTGGCATTGCCTTTCTTTGAGACTAGAATGAAAACTGACCTTTTCCAGTCCTGTGGCCACTGCTGAGTTTTCCACATTTGCTGGCATATTGAGTGCAGCACTTTCACAGTATCATCTTTTAGGATTTGAAATAGCTCAACTGGAATTCCATCACCTCCACTAGCTTTGTTCGTAGTGATGCTTCCTAAGGCCCATTTGACTTCACATTTCCCATATGTCTGGCTCTAGGTGAGTGATCACATCATCATGGTTATCTAAGTCATGAAGATCTTTTTTGTATAATTCTTCTGTGTATTACTGCCACCTGTTCTTAATATCTTCTGCTTCTATTAGGTCCATACTGTATTAATACTAGTCAAAAGAAAGAAGGAGTGAACTTCCCTGGTGGTCCAGTGGTTAAGAATCTGCCTACCAATGCAGAGGACATGGGTTCAATCCCTGGTCTAGGAAGATCCCACATTGCCACAGAACAACTAAGTCTGTGCACCACAACTACTGAAGCCCACATGCCTAGATCCCATGCTCCACAAGAGAAGCCACCACAGTGAAAAGCCTGTGCACCACAATTAGAGAGTAGCCTCTGCTTGAGGCAACTAGAGAGAAGCCCTCAAGCAGCAGTGAAGACCCAGTGCAGCCAAAAATAAAGTTAAAAAAAAAAAAAGCAGGAGCTGCTATATTAATATTGCACAGAGGAGCCTTCAGAGTAAGAAAAATTATCAGAGATAAGGAAGGATATTACATTATATTACATATAACATGAATAAATCTCTCTAAAGAGTGAAGTCTCAAGAAAGCAATTACACCATCTTTTCTTTAAAGATAAGAGAAAATCATCCTAATTTTTTAAATGTACTTCAAACATTTCCCCTGCAGTTAGCAATTCTATATCACCAAATTCATGCCCTGATGCTTGTCCATATCTGTAGGAATGTTAAACATTATATCCCTAATAGCAACCCCAAATTTCAAATGAGCTATTTTTATGTTATTAAAAAGTTGAACATTTAATAAATTATTGCTGTTCCCCAATAAACTGAGTAATTTCTTTTAAATACATTGCCCCAAAGAGCTGGCAGCCCCAATTTTGGTGGTGCTTAAACTTCCAAACCATACCCATTCTTGAAGGTCATTATGTAGTTAACTGCTATGAAATAAATAAGCATTAAAAATTGATGTTAATGATTGTTTTCAACCTTTCCATAAGAAATTTGCTGTCAAGCAGAGATTACTTGTTTCTTCTAATTATAATTCTTTTTATAATTTTGCTGGTAGTCATTCATTTAGATAGGATCTTAAAATATGAAACTGGATAGATGAGATTTCTTAAAGACAGCTGGTTTTTTTTTTAATATTTTAAATTATTTTTTAATCATCTAGTGATAAGGATAAGATTGTTGTTTTCACATTGAATGGCTATTACAATCCATCTCCCACTTTCCCAAATAAACAGATTGATAAATGACACTAGCCTAACAAAAAGTGAAAAAAGAAACAAAATAGAGCAAGAGAAACAAAGAGATAGTGCAAAGAGAGGAAGATTAGAAGACTTTGTAAGATGGGCTTCCTGGTGGCACAGTGGATAAGAACCTGCCAGCCAATGCATGGGTTCCATCCCTGGTATGGGAAAATCTCACATGCCTTGGAGTAAATAAGCCCATGTACCACAGCTACTAAGCCTGTGCTCTAGAGCCATCAAGCCACCACCTACTGAACCCCATGCACCCTAGAGCCCAAGCTCAGAAATAAAAGAGAAGCCACCAGGATGAGAAGCCCACCTACCTCAATGAAGAGTAGCCCCCACCTGTTGCAACTAGAGAAAGACCACACAACGCAACAAAGGCCCAGTGCAGCCAAAAATAAAAGTAAATAAATTAAAAAAAAAAAAAAAAGACTTTGTAAGAGGCTGAGACTCAATATCACTTTTTGAAACCATCACGATTTAGGAACTAAATCTAACATAGCAGAGTCCATCTGGCTGATTCATCTCTCAAAAGGTAGACTTGTAAATTCAGGGTGCTATTCAGTGCTCCCTATTGAAACAAAAGAAAAAGTTAGTAACTCATTACTAAAAAGATAAGATGCACTGATAACCTATCTACTTCAAGAAAAGGAATCTAAATGGAGGATCACCTATCTTCCTCACTTATTCACAGGCAGGGACCATGCACAGAGGAAGGCTGTCTGGAGGTCACTAGTTTAAATACCATGGCAGGATTAAATACCAAGCCAGGGTCATGAATGCATGGGGTTTTGAAGCAAGACTTCAAAACTTCCTTTAGGCTAGTAAAGCAGTGTCTCCTCTCCACCCAACATTAGCTGTGTGCTTTATGTCCTCAGTCACTCAGCCGTGTCTGACTCTGCAGCCTCATGGACTATAGCCCGCCAGGCTCCTCTGACCATGGAATTCTCCAGGCAAGAATATTGGAGTGGGTTGCCATTTCCTCCTCCAGAAAATCTTTCCGACCCAGGGATGGAATCCTTGTCTCCTGCATCTCCTGCACTGGCAGGCAGATTCTTTACCACTGGCACCACCTGGGAAGCTCCCAACATTAGTTCTCTGTCCCCAGTTCCTGTTTCACAGGTCAGCCAGTAGGATTACTTGATAGGATCCACATGGCATATTTTTGCTGCTCTGCAGAACTGATCCTAAGCAAAGTGGATCAAGCACTTCCCTAGGAATGCTCCCCTCAGCTGTGCTCTATGTTCTATCCCAGGCCCTCCAAGCATCCTGCCTCCATTCTCTCCCATTCCCTGGACCGGTCCCCAGGAGTTCTCATGAGGTCTTCCTGTCTTCCAAGCTGATAATTAGCAAATCTAGTAAACCAATCCTTTCCATTGACTAAGATGAGAAAGCTAAAAGGCTCCCAGGGATCTCCCCTTTCTTTCCAAGTAACAATTATATTTCAACAGTAGTTCAAACTAGACTTTCTTACATTAGCCCATGAGTGAATCAAAGACTCTTAAGAGTGGATACAAAAAGGAAGAATATTATTATTTTTATTATAAAAATAGCATGCAGAATTACTGAGAGGAAAACATACAGCAGCATGTTAACAGTTTATAACTTTCCAATGAACTCTGGAGCAAGTGAAAAATTATAGACAGATATCTTTTAAGTATTATATGACTTAGCGACTAAGCAACAGTACTTTTCCTATAATAATTGTGAATCATTAAGTAATCTAGTTAATGACAAGAAAAGTAAAATATTTATGTACTATGAAAATTTATAAATTGCAGAAATAAAAATAAAAATTTCCATAATCCTACTCATTAACCATAATTAATAGAGGGGTATATTTTTACCCATGCTTTCTCCATGAACGTTTTGAAAGCTGTTGAAATCATCTTTTGTAAAAAAATTCAGTAATATTTTAAAAATCAATTAATATTACAACAAAGGCGTTCTCATTATTAAAAATTCATGACAAATACTTCTTTTAATGGTTACACAATATTTAAGAATATGAGTTAAATTTCTCTCCCTGTTGAATATGTGCATTATTGCTAGATTGACTTTTGATTAAAGGTGGTGAAAAAAATATACACACATCGATCTTTGAGGCCTTCTGAAACTAAATGACAGTAAAAGGATTTTGTGTTTGTTTTGGCACAAGTTGTAGAGGATGAGAACAAAAGAGAGGAAAAAATATAGCAGCAGGATTGTGGGAGCTGGAAGGCAGATAGACACATGATAATTGGCTTAGGAGACCAGAGAAAGCTGAATCTAAAACTAGCCATGCAGAAATCTAAGATATAATTCAACTTAAGTTTCCGAACCTACAAAAGGTGTGGGCATTGACACCACTGGGCATAGGGCTGGGGTGGAGCTAAAACTGCCTGAATCTGCAGTCAGGTGACAGATGGCTCTTCCCTACTCTGGCAGGAAGCTGGAGGTTTCCCTTCAGAGGCCAAAACAAACAGTCCTGGGTCTGGAAGACAGGCACACAGTTGAGGGCAGGGTTGAAGTGAAGAAGTGAAGTCGCTCAGTCGTGTCCGACTCTCTGCGACCCTGTGGACTATAGCCTGCCAGGCTCCTCTGTCCATGGGATTCTCCAGGCAAGAATACTGGAGTGGGTTACCATTTCCTTCTCCAGGGGATCTTCCCAACCCAGGGATTGAACCCGGGTCTTCCTCATTGGAGGCAGATGCTTTAACCTCTGAGCCACCAGGGAAGCAGGGTTGCTGTACTGAAAATAGGAAGATAAACGAAAATTCACAAACAGAATGTCGAGGCACCTGCCTTAAGTGTTCTATGCTCTCTCGGCTCCCAGGATCCCAGCAGACACATTCCCTCTACATAGGTGTATGAATAGCCTGCAGTGGAGGAATGGGCCAGTCTGAGCCCAAAGAACCAAAGAAACTGCCATTAGGGATTCTGCGGTTAGATCACCCAACACTGAGGATCACAGTGAATGAGCCTGTCTCCAAAGCACAGACTTCTCAGGAGGCTTTTTCTATGACTTTCAAGGAGGAGCAGACAGCTAAGAATCAGCAAACTCAGAGACCAGAGAAAAGCCATGAAAGGAGAACCAAACATTTTCAGGAAAATCTAGAAATTTTTTATTTATTTATTTATTTAGAGAAAAGAGAGGAAGGTTAGGCAAGAAGTTCCTGTAAAGGAAGTGGAAATTGATGTGGTCCCTTACAGAGCATCTTCCTGTACACCTGGGTGGAATGGAGAGATGGGATGGAAAGAAAAGGGCTCTTAGAAATTAAAAAACATAACAGAGAACTGGAAAACCCAACAGAAGAGTTACAAGATAAAACTGAAGACATTTCTAGAAAAACAAAAGGCAAAAAGCAAAGAAAGAAGTAAATATACAGGGACTTCCCTGGTGGTCCAGTGGCTAAGACTGCATTCCCAATGCAAGGGACCTGGGTTCGATCCTTGGTCAGGGAGCTATATCCCATGTGCTACAACATGTGGGACCCAGTGTAGGAAAATAAGTATTTTTTTAAAAAGAAGTAAATATGGAATCCAAGAAACAGGTGATTCAGCACAAGAAAGGGGAAAGGAAAGTCTCAGGATGATGGAGAGGCATTTCCTGTCAACAGTGGTAAGGTAGGTCTGCTGAGTGGCTGGGTGAGAGGGGACAGGTCAGAAGCTGTTAAAGATTTCTTTAAGAAGATTGGTGGAATTCCTAATCTGATCCAATGCATGGAGAAGGCGCTTATACACCTGGGGGAATTTTGAGGATTAAGTGTTAAGTACATAAAATTTATGTTCATAAAACTTCCCTGGTGCTTCAGATGGTAAAGAATCCACCTGCAATGTGGGAGACTGAGTTCAACCCCTGGGTTGGGAAGATTCCCTGGAGCGACTAAGCACAAGTACACATAAACGTTAAGCACATTTTTAAAAAGAAGAAAAAAATTGTGCAGGAAGTAGAACTTCAAACTACCTGTGTGCTCAGTCGTGTCCAACTCTTTGCAACCCCATGGACTGTAGCCCACCAGGCTCCTCTGTCCATTGGATTCCCCAGGCAAGAATCCTGGAGTGGGTTGCCATTCCCTTCTCCAGAGCATCTTCCAGACCCTGGTATAGAACTCAGGTCTCCAGCATTGCAAGCAGATTCTTTACTGCTGAGCCATCGGAGAAACCCAGAAAACACATCCATCACTCCCCAAAGCCTTCTCCTGTCCCTGGATTGTGATTTCAGTGTCATAGCTAAGAAATCTTTAGCTAATTCAAGTTAACAAGGTTTTTCTAGGTTTTCTTCCAGAATGTCGTTTTAGATTTTATGGTCTAGGACTGATATTTCAAGTAACTTTTTTTTTTCCAAGTAACTCGTACATAGTGTGAGGTATGGATCAAAGCTTAATTTTTCCATATGAATATCCTTTGAACCTTCTCTCAAATATTTATTGATATAAAGAGATAGATATAAGTTTGCCTTCTGTGTTGTTTCATTGATCTAATTATCCATCTTCACACCGATGCAACAATGTTTTGGACTATTGTAGCTTTATAGTAAGTCTTGAAATCAGGTAATGTTAGTCCACCAACTTCCTTCTTTTTTAAAGCGCTTTTTAAATTTTTACAGCTATTTTTAGGTCCTGCACATATTTTTTCAGCTTTACCCACTGATATTTCGTATTTTTCTAGCTGTTGTAAATTTAGTTTTATTTCCATTTTTAATTGTCCATTATTAGGTCATGTAAATACAATTTATTTGTGTGTATGTAAGTATTTTACAGTTTCAGAGAGACATGTAAATCAGTTCACTCGTTCTTACTCGATCCTTGGCCAGAAGCAGAAGTCATCAATGTAGGTTTTATTTGGCCTGTGGATGGGGTAAGCCCAGTTATCAGTGCTATTCTCTGGTTGGAAGGTCATTGAATATACTGGAACGTATGGAATCATAGGGAGAAAAAGAGCATTCCAAACAGAGACCCAAGTTTAAAAGTAACTTTACTTTTCCACAGCTAAAGTTTTTGAGTTGGATATAGTGAACACCTATACCTTTTTTAGGTGTATGTTCTCTGATTCAACATTCCAGCAGTGTCTCCTCAATTTTGAAAGAGCATTACACACAGATGGAAACTCTTTTTTTTTTTAATTATTTAGCTGCTCTGGGTCTTAACTGAGGCACACAGGGTCTTTAGTTGTGGTATGTGGGATCTAGTTCCCTGACCAGGGATCAAACCCAGGCCCCCTGCATTGGAAGCTTGGAGTCTTAGCCACTGGACCACCAGGGACACCTTAAGATGAAGACTCTTAGTTGATGTCTAGACCCAATCTCCTGGGTTTTGCCTTTCTGTTTATTACTATATTTCCCAGGTCACTATATTCATAATCTCTAGTTCAGAAACAGGAGACAAGTGTGGATAATCATGCAGTACAGGTTCCAGTCTCCTGTCCCCATCCCAACTCAACTACATTTTATAAGGTTAGATATTTGTGATGTATTTTTTAACAATTTATAAAGCAGTCCTCTTTGGTCTTCACAACTGAAAGGGTTAAGGGGAGCTGAAAGCTTCAAAATGGTGTGCTTTGGGGTTATTTATTAACATTGTCAAAATGACAAATGGACATGCACAGAGAAAAGCTACTGGTCTCACAGCAATTTTCTGCCAAGAAAACTCCAGAATGTTATTTTCCTAGTGTATGTGTATTTAATATTTCCTCCTATGTCTTTGTAAACTACTTCTTAACTGGCTGGCCTCTTTATCTGGAGATCGTCCAAGTGAGAGATAGTTACTGAAAAGACTATTTACTTTCAGAGCCAAGGGAACTAGAGGAGAAAACTTATCCCAGAATAAATAGAAAGTAAGTCATTTTGTGGCCTTTTCCTCCCTCATCAACTCCCTGATCCCCACCATTTCCTTGTTAAATAGGTGAGGCTAGATGACAGTGAATGTCCAGGGGAGTCAGTCAGTCAGTCAGTTCAGTCGCTCAGTTGTGTCCTACTCTTTGCAACCCCATGGACTGCAGCATAGCAGGCTTCCCTGTCCATCACCAACTCCCAGAGTTTGCTCAAACTCATGTCCATCCAGTTGGTGATGCCATCCAACCATCTCATTCTCATCCTCTGTCATCCCCTTCTCCTCCTGCCTTCAATCTTGCCCAGCATCAGGGTCTTTTCCAATGAGTCAGTTCTTCCCACCAGGTGGCCAAAGTATTGAAGTTTCAGCTTCAGCCTCAGCCTTCCCATGAATATTCAGGACTGATTTCCTTTAGGATTGACTGGTTAGATCTCCTCGCAGCAAAAGGGACTCTCAAGAGTCTTCTCCAACACCACAGTTTAAAATCATCAGTTGTTCAGCACTCAAGCTTTCTTTGTGGTCCAACTCTCACATCCATACATGACTACTGGAAAAACCATAGCTTTGACTAGCAGAACATTGTTGACAAAGTAACGTGTCTGCTTTATAATATGCTGTCTGGTCCAGGGTAGGATGTGTGTATTTGGAGGTGTGTGTATGCAAAGGAAAACAAGATCTTTCATCTACATTTCATTTATGGTATGGGAATGGGAGCAGATGGATTGGCATAATAGCCTCTGGCCTTTCTTATCCCCACTTGGTAGAACCATCTCCTTCTTTCCTTGTAACACAGAGACCCTCCAGGACACACTTAATGTTTAAGGGAGGAAATGCTGACATTAAAAGGTGCTTGCAGGCAGTTCCCTAGCAGTCCAGTGGATAGGACTCGTTGCTTTCACTACCAGGGCCCTGGGTACCATCCCTGGTAGGGTAACTTAGATCCTGCAAGCCATTCTGAGCAGCAAGGGGAAAAAAAGTGCTTGTGAATGACACCTGCCATTTCAGCAAGTTTGTGAACGCACAGATTGAACACAAGTGTGGAAGGAAAGCTTGAGCGCCCATTGTGGAACCTATTTCTAGAAACCAATGCCTGCTTTTGTTCCATCACCAAAATTACCTCTATTCCTATACAGTTCTGAGTTTTTAACATCTCCCTTGCTTCACATGTTAAAGCATCACACGTTAGAGCCTCAAACTGGCAGGAACAAGCCTGTGGGAAAGGAGCATTGTTCTCTTTTAACACTGTGTCAACTGCTACAAAAGACCTCTTTTGATCTTGACTTAAATATGTAAACATTTGGGCTTGCAGTGATTTGTGCCTTTTTGACTAAGCAGGATGTTAAAAACAAAAAGCCAAAATCAAGGCAACATCTTCTGACAGCCTGTTCAGGGACCAGAGACTTGGCAAGACCTTTGGTAGTCAGAAACATCCAGCATCTGCCAACCCAGAGGGTTTGGATCAATCCAACTGCTCTCAGCTTCCCTGGAGCATGGCACAGACGAGCACCCTCCCTCCCTATTATACTCAACAATCTCTTTGCCAAGTTAACAATACTATGGCCTAGCCAAACAGTTCCTTCAGGTACACCTGAGTTTTAAAGGTGTGGCATTCATGCATTTCAGATTTCAAAAGCCTGGAAACTGGTATAATTCCTTATATGCCTCATACGTTTTCTTTCTTCCTTCCTTCTTTCCTTCCTGCCCATCCTCCTCCTCCCTCTTCCCTCCATCGTTCTCTTTCTTCCTTTTTACATGCTTTCCAAGATAAGTTACTTTGCAAAAAGAAAAATTACCATCTGACTCATGAGCCAGTGGCCCCCATTTGACCCCATTACAGGATTCAATGAAAGACAACTGTAAGTGAGACTTCTCAGGCTTTTGTTTGTTACCTGGGGTCAGGAGCCAACAAGTGACCTAATGTTTTCATGTCGGAGGTGGTGGGGGGGAGTCATTCCTTCTGGGGCATAGTCAGCTCAAGGATGTTTTGTTGAGGCTCCCAACTAAGGTTCCCATGGCGACAGCCTATCAAGGATACAGAAACTGCCTGGCTGGTACTAACAGGAGAATGGCAACAAGCTGGGCCCTCACAGACACTATCAGCTGATACCAAGCCCACTCTCATCATTACCATTCCCTCCCTTTTACTTGACAAATGCGTTACAATTATTTGGCCCAGAGTGAGTCTTCATGTAGAAAACCTATTCTAATTTTCTTTGCTTAAAGAGAGCTTTGGGCAAAAGGATGATGAATGTGGAGGGTTTTAAATGACCAATGGATGCTTGTGTTGAGTAGTTTTAAAATCTGTCAATAGGACTGTGCTAAACACTTTCAAATGGGGAGCAGGACACTTCCAATGAATTTGTGAACAAGGGCTACATTACCCATAGGTTCCTCTGTGCTCCATTCTAACTGGGAAGCTGTTCTGACAAGAAGACTGAATCTCTTTGTTAGGGTGTCTTAATTCTTGATCTCAATCTCATCACCTCCCTCTCCATCCTTTCCACCTGTCTTTTATGTAATGAGACATCTTAGATTTTTACATCAGTTAAGTACCATTTCCAAAAACACCAAGATACTGAACTTTTGAAGGACGGTATCTCCAAATTCCTTGTGTATTCAGCCTTTGACAGGAGGTACAGGAAAAAAGCAGAGACATTACTTTGCCAACTAAGGTCCGTCTAGTCAAGGCTATGGTTTTTCCAGTGGTCATGTATGGATGTGAGAGTTGGACTGTGAAGAAGGCTGAGCGCCAAAGAATTGATACTTTTGGACTATGGTGTTGGAGAAGACTCTTGAGAGTCCCTTGGACTGCAAGGAGATCCAACCAGTCCATTCTGAAGGAGATCAGCCCTGGGATTTCTTTGGAAGGAATGATGCTGAAGCTGAAACTCCAGTACTTTGTCCACCTCATGCGAAGAGTTTACTCATTGGAAAAGACTGTGATGCTGGGAGGGATTGGGGGCAGGAGGAGAAGGGGACGACTGAGGATGAGATGGCTGGATGGCATCACTCACTCGATGGATGTGAATCTGAGTGAACTCTGGGAGTTGGTGATGGACAGGGAGGCCTGGCATGCTGCGATTCATGGGGTCGCAAAGAGTCAGACACGACTGAGCGACTGAACTGAACTGACAGGAAAAAATGTGTAAATAAAGAACAGCAAAGGACTTGTGTTTCTCTCTTTGAAACTAGATTTAGTCCTGAAAGGTAGCTTTTATGTGGATAGGACCCATGGAGTACAGGATTCTGTAACAGGTGTGACTGAATTTCCCTAAGATAAGTTTATGACTTGTTGTTATTGTCACTCAAGTCATATCCAACTCTTTTTGACCCCACGGACTGCAGCACGCCAGTCTCCTCTGTCCTCCACTATCTCCTGGAGTTTGCTCAAATTCTTGTCCATTGAGTTGGTGATGTCATGCAACCATCTCATTCTCTGCCACCCTCTTCTCCTTTTGCCTTCAATCTTTCCCAGCATCAGGGTCTTTTCCAATGAGTCGGCTCTTCACATCAGGTGGCCAAAGTACTGGAGCTTCAGCTTCAGCATCAGTATTTCCAATGAATATTCAGGGTTGATTTCCTTTAGGGTTGACTGGTTTGATCTCCTTGCTGTCCAAAGGACTCTCAAGAGTCTTTTCTAGAACCACAATTCAAATGGATAAATGCTTCAGTGCTCAGCCTTCTTTATTGAGCAACTCTCACATCCATACATGACTACTGGGAAAACCACAGCTTTAATACAGACCTTTGTTGGCAAAGTGATATCTTAGCTTTTTAATACACTGTCTAGGCTTGTCATAGCTTTTCTTCCAAGGAGCAAGGGTCTTTATGATTTGTGTCTCGGATAACTGAACTTGCAGGAACAAAGCATGTGTGTTCTAAAGATACAGACCCCGCTTAGTTTTTGTTGATGACTCATTTTGTTCAAATACACCTCCACCTGACAAGGAAGATGAGAATAGGCCTCCAAGATTTCCCATCTATTTCTTGATTTGTAATCTACTGAAAAGAAAAGTCAGGGGGGAGGGACAGAAAATCCTCTCAAAAGACACATAGACTTGTTTCATAGAAAGAGCCAAAGCAACAGCAGAGGTGAATGCTCACAAGTGTCCTTCCTCCTGCCTTCAGAACAGACACGGTATCCTTTCCCGTACTGGCTGGTTTAGTCTTTGGTTTCATGGTTTTTCAATCCCTTGGCTAGAATATCAGCCAGTTCATTTCAGAATTTGCAATTATTACACATTTTGCCTTTACGGCATGAAGGGCCAAGGAAGTTTCAAGACTAGAAACTGTCTTGAAGCCACCGGGTTCAGCTTTTAGGTTTTTACCATCCGTTCTTTTCAAAAACACAGAAATAAATCCAGTGACTCCTTCTGTGTTCCTATCAAACTTTTAAACAACAGCTTGATCACACCCTTCGCCCAGAGGACACTCAGCACATTAAAGACATAAAGTGTTTCACAGAGCAGAACATTCTTTGAAAACTCTGGGTGGAATAAAGCGCTCATTTAAGGAACTTAACTGAGAGAAGCAGTGCAACCCAGAGAGGGCTGCCTGAGTTCAAAGGCACCGCTTTTAATCCCAAACCATTTTAATTTTACCTTTCTTTCTTTCTGGGTGACTAACCTGCAAACTTCCACTCATCTCCTGCCAAGTCATTTTTCTTAAGAAGGTGGATACTTTACAGGATTCATAGCCAGGAGCCCTCTATCAGGAATGCTGGTGGTACAGATTTGGGTAGATAAAAACAGAGGCATGAGGAAAGTGGGTCTCTGTGATTGCATGTGCGGCAGACTCTGTCTCTGGGAAGTTTGTTCCAGTGGAAACAATAAGGCGTTGGGCCTTCCTTGAGTCTGGAAATGTTATGCCTCTGGCAGCCCATGATCTTGGAGAGTGGAGCCAAGCGTTTTCATAGTCGGGATTTTGTGTCAGTGGAACAGGCAGGATGTCAACTGTTGGGAGGAAAGTCATCCAATTCACACACGTGCAGCTGGAGAGACAGCTCAGCTTCAGATGTCATTTAACATGTTGGCGGGTGAGCAAGAAGGTGCAGAAGTGGCCTCCTAAAGCCAAGAAACCGCTGACTTTTGGGAGAATCACAGTGGCAGAATCGTTCTTGTTTTCACAGAGTACCAAAAGGACATTCTTTCAGACTTTCACACTGGGCAGTTTTTCCTGTGACCCACTTCAGTGTTAAGTATGAGTTGCTCAGTCGTGTCCGACTCTACGATCTCATGGGCTATAGCCCACCAGGCTCCTCTGTCCATGGGATTCTCTGGGCAAGAATATTGGAGTGGGTTGCCATTCTCTTCTCCAGAGGATCTTCACAATCCAAGAATTGAACCTAGGTCTCCTGCATTGCAGGCAGATTTTTTACCATCTGAGCCGCCTATAAAATCACCATGCCTGATACCTTCCACAGAAGTAACTTTTTTTTTTTAACTTTTTATCTTGTTTTACGGTATAGTCGATTAATAGGTTCTAGTTTCAGGTAAACACCAGAGCGACTCAGCCGTGTGTGTGTGTGTGTGTGTTAGTTGTTCAGTCATGTCCAACTCTTTGCCACCCCAGATTGTAGCCCTTCAGGCTCCTCTGTCCATGAAATTCTCCAGGCAAGACTATTGGAGTGGGTTGCCAATTCCTTTTAGGTGGACAGCAAAGGGACTCAGCCATACATATACATGTATCCATTCTCTCCCAAATTTGCTTCCCATCCAGGCTGCCACATAACATTGAGCAGAGTTCCCTGTGCTATACAGTAGGGCCTTGTAGGTGATTCATTTTATATGTAGCAGTGTGTACATGTTGATTCCAAATTCCCTAACTATCACTCCCTCCCATCCTTCCCCACTGGGGAAGTTCACCACAAGTTCAACCACAAGTTCATTCTTTAAGTCTGTAAGTCTGTTTCTGTTTTGTAAGTAAGTTCATCTGATTCATTTCTTTTTACATCCTGCATATAAGGCATGTCACATGATATTTCTTCTTCTCTGACTACAGAAGTAACTTCTTGAAAACAGCAAACAGTGAGATGGACCGGCCTTTTTTGGCTGGCCTATCCTCATAAAATGAATGGCGAGCATCACAACATTTTTTTATTATTGTGATCATCCTAATAATTAACACATATCAATTGTACAATCATTTATTTTCTTGGTATTTATTCTCTATGGGGGAAATGGACTGACTGAGATGATTATACCTTTTTCTTTTTGTGACTTCCAGTCTGTTCATTCTTTATTTTTGAGGGACTAGAATACTGGTGTTAACTGACTCTTACAGAGTTTTCAGGAGAGTTAAGAAAAAAACATATTATCTGGCTTATTAAATGTTGTATGGACCTTAGTGCACTCTTCTTTAAGGCTGGCCCTATTGAATGTTAATTGAAAAATCAACTGGCAAATAAACCATCATAACATGGCATAATTATGAACCAGCCGAGAAAATACACCACTTCATACCCATTAGAACAGCTACTATAGAAAAAGTCAGAAAATCAGTGTTGGCAAGGATGGAGAGATTAAAAACTTTGTGCATTGTTGGTTGTAATATAAAATGGTATGGCTGCTAGGGAAAACAAAATTACCACATAATTCAACAATTCTGCTTCTGTGTATGTACCCAGAACAAATGAAAGCAGAATCTCAAAGATGTAATTGTATACCCATGTTCATAGAAGAGTTATTCACAATAGCCACAAAGTGGAACAAAGCCAAGTGTTTATCAATGGATTAAAAAATGAACACAATGTGGTATATACATATAATGGGATATTATTCAGCCTTAAATGGGAAGGGAATTCTGACACATGCTACAATATGGATGAACTTTGAAGACATCATGCTAAGTGAAATAAGCCAGCGACAAAAAGACAAATACTGTATAATTCTACCTACATGAAGGACTGAAAATAATCAAATTTAGAGAGAGAAAACGTGCAATCGTAGCTGCTAGAGGCTGGAGGGAAGGGAGGTGGGGTGAGTTGTTGTTTAATGGGTACAGACTTTCAGTTGGGAAAGATGAAAAAGTTCTGGAGGGGGATGGTGGTGATGGCTGCTCAACCGTGGAAACGAACTTACCACCACTGAATCATATACTTGAAAGCTGTTAGTCAATTTTATGTTATGTATATTTCTTCAGAATAGAAATATTAGATCAGGAAGTTACCTTAAAAAAATAAGTATCAAGTGGGGTAACAGACACCTGATGCTACCTTCTATAAACTCTTATATCTTGTTAAATCGTCATTCCTGTCTGCTCTTGGAGCCAGGGAAACTTTCCGGAGTTGTTTTATATTACTTCAGACCCAGGCCTTCCCCTGCCCCTTGTCTGAGAAAGAACACACTGCTCCCCTGTCCTTCCCCACCCCTCTCACCTTCCATCAGTCCTCACCTTCGCTGTAGGTGTCTTGAGCCATTTGGCTGAGAAACACCGATTGCATGGATGTCCATACAAAATGCTGTTATCAAGTTGTCTTGTATTTTATCTCGGGAGGACTGTGGAGGGGACATTAAAGGCACAGGGAAAGATGACACTGGAGAACTCTAGATCTGAGCTGATTTTGCCCCAAAGGCTTTGTACCAGATTATCACTATGACCAGATGATCAAGAGAAGAACTACCAGGGAAAGGAGCTTTAATTTTAAGAGAAGCTTAATGGCATTTTAGTTTGTCTTCAGGTAAGAGCTGTCCCTGGGAAATGTGGTTATGCAGGATTCAAGATAGTCTTGGTCCACGCTGGGTTGGGTTCCCTTCTCCCCACCCTTTGTTTCAAAGAAAATTACAGCAAAGCAAGATATAACTGAATTGTTTCCTTACCCGTCACCAAGTTTACTGATCACTGTATGTAAGGATCCAAGCCATGGCAGACTGGGTCAGAAGGTGGACCCTGGATATCGATCTGGCTTTGAGAGCTGGTGCCTGTTGGTCCACTTCTAAACCTTCTCCAAATACGATTTCACATTCCGTCCACATTGACCAGAGAGGAGGGACGTGTTCTTTACACTAGAGCTATGGCAACTGATGCCCTGGCCTCCAGGGGCTACCTCCACAGACGGAGAGGATGAGACTGCCTGCACCCTCCTGGCACACCCAAGAAGAGAAGCAGAACGTGGTTTTGCTTCAAGAAACATCCTTAACTAATTCGTCTCTATCCCTCCAAGCTTCCGCAGGTTCACTCGCTCCAACAGTGTGACGACGGCCGTGCAGGCCGACCTGGACTTCCACGACAACCTGGAAAACTCTCTGGAGTCGATAGAGGACAATTCGTGCCCTGGTCCGGTGGCCAGACAGTTCTCCAGGGATGCCAGCACCTCCACCGTCAGCATCCAGGGCTCAGGAAACCATTACCATGCCTGCGCAGTCGACGAGGACTTCGACGCGGACTTCGATCCTTCCATTCTGCCGCCCCCGGACCCCTGGATTGACTCAATCACCGAAGACCCCCTGGAGGCCGTGCAGAGATCAGTGTGCCACCGGGACGGCCACTGGTTTCTGAAGCTTCTCCAGGCGGAGCGGGACCGCATGGAAGGCTGGTGCCAGCAGATGGAGAGAGAAGAGCGGGAGAACAACCTTCCTGAGGAGAGTAAGTGCGTTGCGTATGCGCACGCGCAAACGCCTGG
>SJYV01005893.1:322312-365225 GCA_006410875.1 Neotragus pygmaeus | reverse complement strand
GGGCGGGGCATGGGGCGGGGCATCCGGTGTGGGGCATCCGGGATGGGGCGGGACGGGGAGACTTTCTTCCTTCTGGTTGCGCTGAGCTGCTCATGTAGTTGTCAGAGTTTCTGTAGCTCTGCATCTAAGACTTTTGGCTTTGGACCATGGTGGGGTGTGCTGAGGCTTCTGAATGGTTCCTCTTTCCCCAAGACGCTCCCCCATTGGGAAGGAACAGTAATTCTAACTAGTTTAAAGATCCCCAGCTAGGCAACCTTTGGGTGTTTATAATCTTCCAAATGTACTATTTTCACTAACATACAAGATTAAAACGAGGCTGGTCGTGTCTAGGCCGGTAGACACCACGCTTATTGACATTCTTAGCCCTGCTTAGCCCGTGCGTTCCTTCTTAGATTTAGGCAAATCTTCAGCCGCTAAAACAAGTAACACATTTTAATAGATTAAATGATAAAATAAAAGGATGGATAAATTAAGTAAATAATGGAGGCCCCACACACCGTTCTTTTCACACTTGGCGTTTTAACAACAATCCTTGTTAACAATCGACAAAGAAGTTAACAGATGTCCACAGTACTGGGACATGTTTTGTACATTTCCAAAAACTGAAATTTTTGGAAAATAGTTTATAATCAGTGTGTATATCAATGCTGCATGTTTATTTCCTTATGAAAAACGATTATTGAATGAACAGTGGCTCTTCCTACTGTAATATATTTGAATCAGGGAAAATCCGTGGTAGGCATCTTAGCCTGCCTTCATTTTGGGGTGGGAACCACCTGGAAGAGTATTGTCATGATATGGCTTTTTAGATTTGTCTTTTAAGTCATCATTTAACTTTTTATCATGAAAATCTTAGAACATGTACAAAAGTAGAGCATTTATTATAATAAATCCCTCATCTACGTATCAGCCAGTTCGGCCAGTCTCAACTTCTCCCACGTTGCCATCATTTTTGCCAGAGGATCTTAAGGAAAATCCAAGATATCTCATCACTTCACTGTGCATCTCTGACAAGGACTTTTTTTTTTTTAATAACCAATCATGTATTATCATCCCTAACAAAAACAATAATTTTTTAATAATGAGATCTAGAGCTTTCGGTAAATCATGTTCAGTTAACTTACAAAGTAAACCAAGCTAACTGTGTCAGGGAGCAGTGAAGTTTCCATAAGGGAAGTATTTTTATGAGAATGGAGACTGGAAAATAATAGTTCACAGGTTGCAGGATTTCTGCTCTGGATCTTGCTTTCAGCTCTTCTCTGCTCTTTCCTCTTCCAGACCCCTACTAGCTTATTTGTTCCCTTTCAGAGCAGGTTAGAAAACCCATCAATATGTTTCTGTAATGTTCCTTTTGTTCTTTCATGATGAGTGCAAACAACTTAGCAGTGGAAAAGCAAACCTCCTTGACACTTGCCCCAACGGTCCATGCCACTGCATGCTCACCTGGGTGTGGCTCCACAAAGAGCATGCTCTGTGCCCTGGTGACAGGGTTATGAAGCAACACCTAATAGCGGTGGGTGGGGGCAGCTTTCAATAAGAAAGTCTTCTATGTGTATATATCTGCATGCATGCTTAGTCGTGTCTGACTCTTTTCAACCCTTTGGATTGTAGCCTGCCAGGCTCCTCTGTCCATGGGGTTCTCCTGGCAAGAATACTGTAATGGGTTGCCATTTCCTCCTCCAGGGGAACTTCCCAATCCAGAGACTGAACCCATGTCTCCTACATCTCCTACACTATTAGGCAGGTTCTTTACCAACTGACCACTGGGCAGCCAAGAAAGTCTTAGCAGTTGCATTTTCTTATTCTCCTTTCCCTTTATGAGCAAACCGAAAGCCTAGTAAACTTTACTGGGATGTGGTAAACTTGCCCACATCTAAGGAGCAATGGCCTCGGGTGCCCTGCTTAACAGGGCAAGCTGTTTTGCAGATTTCAGGTCATTCATTGCATTGATTCAAACTTGTTCTAGCTTCCCCCAGTTAACTTCCAGGATGACCTGGGAAGCTGTTCATGTGGTATTTTCTTTTCATCTTTTCTTCCCATCTGAGACTAGATCTATTTCTCTCAACCTAGCTTTATAATGATGCATGAGGATAGCCAATGTATAAAGATTTAGGAGAATCTTCCTTGACACTTACATAGCTGGTAAGTGTAAGTTGTGAAAACAAGTCAGTGTATTTTGATACAAGCATATGTATTTGAAAGGTGAAAATCATGCCAGAAAATCAGACTCTCATCCTGTGTTTGGGATGAGAGAAGTATATTTGTATCTTGAACATGAAGGCACTGCTCATTCATTCACTGTTCCAGAATGTTTACTTCAGATGTTATTTACAATATTAATTTATTTAAAAATAAAGTAAAATATTGATTTATAAACAGGGCTTATAAACCTGTTCCATATGAAAATATTTTGTTATAACAAGATTGTTATAATAATTTGCTGTTTGTACACAAAGGTACTGCTTGTTTTACCATTAAGAAGCCATACATCTTAGGGACGTTTTCTTTAGAGTAGTGATTTTTTTAGCTCTACCTCTATTTTACAAGGTTGCTGCCTGGGGATGGGATGGGGGAGGTGTGAGGGTCATGGCTGCAGAACAAGTAAAGATAACTAATCATGGGAGTGGTTTTGGCGCTTTGCTTTAAAGCAGTCAACTGAGTAATCTTAGATGGCAAGTATGCAATGAGACCTGTTTCACTGGGGAGTGAGTTTCCCTTTGTAGTTTGAAATATATTTCCATGTCAGAGCCCGCTTTTCCTAGTTAAAAAAAAATACACCCAACACCAATAAAATAACAAGAAGAACAGTGAAGCTTTTTGATAAGGGCTCAGAGTTCTGTCTCCTCAGTCCCTGGAACAATGTCCCTCCCTACCAACCAAAAAGTTCCTCAGATTTCTCGAGTACAGTTGGAAAACCAATCATCTATAGTGAAAAGTCCAAATTATTAATTTTTCAAAATATTGTTTTAAAACTTTAGATCCAACAGCCAACACAAAGTTCAGAGGTAAATGCCTTTACTGTATGGTTTTTTAAATGTACCAAAGTGATTCAAATTAGAAATGTCTAATGTCTGTTCATATAAGCCCATCTAGCCTACAAAAAAGGATTCTCCTTCAGCTTGAACCTCACCTTCTAGAAGTCTTTGCAGAATGCACCACCTTGGGCTGAACTGGGTGCTTCTGTGAATAGCCATACATTTGTCTGCCAGGTATTTCCAACATTATTTGATGATAATCTATGTATCTCTCTCCTCGACTGAAAAGTGAGGTCTGAGGACAGAAATTCTTCTTGTCTCATTCATCTTCATATCCCCTGTCCCTCTGCCAGTTCTTGATATATAGCACAGGATTGGTGAATATGTATTTGAATCCTGAAACTATTTTGGAAATTCTGTTTTACAGAAGTGTTTTCTTTAGCCAAACCTTTCTTCCTAAGTAGCTTACAAAATATTCAACAAGTAACTCACTGCTATTGTTGCCCAAAGCTGGAAGGGGCAGCATCTGGCAAAGTGGGGAGCCCTGCTGATCAGAAAAGGGATCTGGTAGACAGATATGAACACCTAGCACCAAAGGCTGGAAAGGACTTGTGTGTCTGTCAGTTGCCTGGGCCAGGTGAACCTGCATGTCCCTTCTAGCTCTTGGGACAAGATTCTACTCGCAAGCACTTGAAGGCTTTCTCTGTCTTTCACGCTCTGGGATGTATGAAATGGAAACTGTACCTACTAGCATTCCAGAATTCTAAACAGCACAGAGGAGCATACACATGCACATCAGAGTCACCAATTTCAAATGAGGCTAATGGAAATCGGTGAGGATCTGACCAGAGAACAGGGAGAAAGCAAGAATACGAGCTCATGAAAGAATATCCATCTTGTCCTCACAGTCCCCAGGGCCCGTGGGCTACAGGCTTTGACAGGTGGTGTTTTATTTACCCTCAAAACAGCTCTCTGGCAGTCTCTTGTCCAAGGTCACAGAACACAGAAGCGCCTGGTGGAATAGATACAACATGAATAACATCTGACAAGACAATAACACTTTGTGTGTTCCTGAGTGCCTCCTCCAAAGCTCTCCATACATATCTGCCCCTGCCTCCTTGGCAACCTCACTTCTGTTTCAATAAGTGGGCCTGGGGTTGCAGAGGGCCTTTGTTTTAGTAAGTCTCTAATTTAACCTTTGCTTGTTTTTTGTTTTTTTTTTTTTTAATAAGGGGGAGGGTAGTAAGGAAAGGGAGCCAGTTCTGTTTGGCAGGCATAGCCAATGTCTAAGTAACTGGCTTTTGAAAAAAAAAAAAAATCTGTGTACACAGAAAAAGAGCTTTGATAGATGGGTCAAGCACAGATCTGTGTGTCTGCTCGTCAAACCACCTTTTGTGTTGAGTCCCAGACAGGAGGGTCATTCTTCAGGGTACGTGACAATGGTGGCTCCGTGAGCAATCCCTCCCAGGAGAGCTGGTCTTCACCATCAGCAGGGAAAGAAGCAGGATTGGGTGGGAGAAAGGACGATTCTAATCATACCTGCTTAATTTATCTTTTGGGGCCCCAGAATTATTCCATATTTTAAATGTTTTTAAATGTTTAGTGAATGTGCTTAATGTCTCTGAATGGCCCACTTAAAAATGGTTGAAATGGTAGATCTTATGTATATTTCACCACACACACACACACACACAAATATCTCCCCTCCCCAAAAAATACTCTGCAGCAGTTGAAGGTATATGAGTCAGACTTGCTATCATCATGTCCATACTTATTCATCATGCTTATAGGACTGTAAGTTAAATATCTTCCTAAATTCAAAACACAGCATGTCCGTGGGGGAGAAAAAGAAGTTAGAAGCAGCACCCGTCTGCTCTGGGACCTCCCTGGTGGTCCAGTGATTACGACTCTGTGTTTCCAGTGCAGAGGGTGGGTATTTGATCCCTGACTGGGGAACTAAGAGCCCGCAGATGGTGTGGCACAGCCTCCCTCCCCCAGCAAAGAAGCAACTGCTTAATGGGAACCTGAGATTCAGATTTGGGGCCTGGGTTGGTTGTAGTCACCCTTCTCTATAAAAGAGTTGAAGTAACAAAGTGATAGTCACTCAGTCACATCCAACTCTTTGTGACCCCATGAACTGTAGCCCTCCAGGCTCGACAGTCCGTGGGATTTCCCAGGCAAGAATACTAGAGCAGGTAGCCGTTTCCTTCTCCAGGGATCTTCCTGACCCAGGGATCAAACCTGGGTCTCCTATATTGCAGGAGGACTCTTTACCATCAGAGCCACCAGGGAAGCCCTGGAAAAAAAAAAAGAGTCATCCAATTTGCAATAATTATTCAGTGATCAGTTATTTTATGCTGCTGTCATCCTAATTCTGACTGCTGCTTCCTAGGGATCTTGTTTGTGGCCTTCCAGGACTGGAAAACACTGCTTTCCCCAAAACTGGACAAATGTACTTAAGGAAGTCCAGAAAGAAAACACTTAGAGTCACGGCTCTCCAAAAGTCGAGCTATAAATTCTTCGGGTGTGGGGAGCTATCCTTTTTCCTGATAAAATGAAAGCAGCGTGAAGACTTTAGTTCTTGGGTTAAACCTTCCTCCCTAACAGTTGATGGTAGGTTTCTGGCTCAATAACAAACTAAAAGATATCCGCAGTGAGTAAGGGAGCCGTAGCAGCTGACAGAATGTTCCTGAAGCTCTCGAAGTAAACCAACCCGAGCTTGTCTCAGACAATGGGCCCTTGTGTGAAACAGCTGTTCCAGGGAGATGCTCCCTCACGCTGTTGGAGAGGGCCTGCATGTTACAGGGATCCGTCTGGTTTTATCTGACCAGGACGAAATGCCCAGATGGAGTGCAGGGCTCCCACCAGGAATGCAGTCCAGCACGACCAGCTCCAAACATGGGCTCGGGTTTCAGTGGCCCCCGGATGAAATATACTGGTTGATTGTGCTTGGAAATCTAGCTTTGCCTCCTGAACTGTGGACAACTTCTATGTGGAATTTTCAGGCTTTATCTGAAAGGAACGGATAAACCCAAAGCATGTGTGGGAGGGAGGCAGATTAGTAATACTTTCATTTGGCCTGGTAATAGCATCCCCAGTTACAGAAACTTTACCTTGAGTCCCCTAGAAGGCCTGGGAGCCTTGGCAGCGAACGTCGGGCCGGTAAAGAAACCTGAAATGGGGTTTGCCAGGTTTCAGGTTGAGTTATAGTGGGGAAGCTGTGCACAGTCATTGCCTCAACCGTTGACGGGTGCCATCCCAAGCTTGCTCTGCCCAGGGTTCCTGTGGCCTCTCTGCAGCCTGAGGACTGGTGGGTGGCAGGCATAGGAGCACGCTGTGATTTCTTCAGATCAGCTGCCTCAAGCCTCAGTGCTTCTAAGTGGGTAAGATGGGTGCATCCTAGCTCCTTCCGGTTCTAGTCTTATCTTTCCTTTGAATTGACCTTCAAAAGGTCCCTCCCCACCTCCATGCCCCAACACACATACACATGCACATACACACACAGGCTTACATGTTTTTTAAGGTCTGACCAACCTGAAGTTAGTGACCACAAAGGAAGTGGCAGTAATGAAAAGAAGACTGGGTGCAATGTGTCGTATGTTTAACCTTCCAGAATGCTGGGTGCATTTTGCTCTGCACAGTGCTGGGCACAAAGAAGACGGTGTTGGTGCTGGTCTGGGCATCCTTTTGCAGGTGTGTTTTACTGGGAGTGGTCTGAGGCTGAGAGTGAAGGCAGGGAGAGGTGGAGATGGCCAGAGGGAAGCAGGACCATGACTGAAAGCAGCTCTCCTGGTTCCTGGGCCAGTGCTATTCTCGATGTCCCAGACATCTCTACTCAACAGAGAGGCAGAGATTGCAGAGAGAGGACTTGCCTCCTGGAGCACAATTCCCCATTGCTTTCTCTAACCATAACTATTTCTGCGGAAGATCATTGGAATGGACTTCAAATGCAGTTTTTAGTCCTTCCATATTCCCAAGGGAAATGTTGACTCATTTCATCTCATTCCAGCTTCAAAGGCTCAAAAACTGTATCTGTCTATGTGATGTAGATGCTGTTACTAGTTCATGGCTGATGTAAATGGAGACATGGATGAGAACATAAGCATCTTTTACAAGTAGGACTCCTGGAGTAAGAGTCGGGGAAAAATAAAATTAGCTGAGTGTTTGAAAACTTGCTCTTTACAAACAAAATAATATTTCCCCCAGGGCTTAACCCCATGGAAGATCTGGTTTTAGTCCACGAGATAATTTCTACTTGAGAATTCTATTCTTTGTTCATTAACATTATTTAATAAATTCATCATTCTTTATTCATTTAAGTTTTGGCTCCTTTAAGAAAAAAAAAAGTGCTCTTGTTACATTCAGAGCAGCCATTGTCAGCCAGGAATGAAACAGATCCATGTTTTCTGTGTAGACCTTTTATTGACAGCAGCTCTGGATCACAAATGTATTTGAGAAACAGCTGGACAGTTGGTTGGCAAAATTCTTTTCCACGAGGACACACTTGTAAATAAAAACGTCTCTGCGTGGGTAATCTGACTTGAAATCACACAGATTTTGGTCTGACAAATCCACCCATCTACGTGGGTGGATCCAGTCTTTTAAAACTTCCTTTTTCCTCCTCGCTCCTAAAGTCTAAACCATGGTGGCAGGAGGCCAAGTGAGTAAAAGAAGTCAAAAGTTTACGATAAGGAGGTTTAATTCATCCAGAGGCATGTTCCACTTTATCCCAAATGGCCTGGCTCTTCCAGCCAGAGTCAGCACAACTAGTATTATAAACAGAAAACCACGAGGAACAATCTTGCCTAGAAAACCCCATGGACAGAGGAGCCTGGTGGGCTACTGTCCATGGGTTGCAAAGAGTCAGACATGACTGAAGCTACTGAGCACACAAGAGGAACAATAACCCAACCAAGACTGTATTAGCTAATTAATTAATCAAGATTGTAATGAAAAAGTGGTGCTGGGCACAGTAAAATCTTAAAGAAGTGGAACGCTTAAGGCCTGGAATCTTACCATTAATTTTTCAAGTTAACATAAAGTTTACAGATGAGTCAGTTCACTTCGAAACTTACACCTTCTACAGGATATCAGGAGTTACGTTGGCTCAGTCCATGCCACTGAGGGGCTCCTGGTCTGGTTAGAAATCCAGACAAATAGATGATGCTGGAAAGAATTTGGAGAGGGCAGAGACAGAGCTGTGCACAGGAATTTGAGGTGCAAAGACAGGGAGGGGTTCAAGGGGTAGGGCCAGTGGGCAGGGTCAATGTGGGCCCAAGGCAGGAGGCACCCTCAGTTCAGTGTTTAGCCGGAGCAAAGGCACTGTGGAGAGACCAGCTTTGGGAAACTGGGGGCCGAAGGCATCATAGGAGTGGGCAGAGGTGAGGTTAAACAGGTGGCCCATTAAAAGAAGTTTCTCACTTATCTCAGGGATGATAGAGGAGCACAGAACAGTTTTAAGCGTGAGAATTGTATGAGATAAAAACACTGTCTGGCTCCCTCAACAAAGCCAAACCTCCAAACTGGCGAGGAGGGGTGATGGAGCCTTTAGCCCTAACTGTAAGCAACTAGAGTCACCTGAAGGCGATGTGAATTTGGGGACACAAATCCAAAGAGGTGTCTAGCAAGTGCTCAGACATGCTACACCAGGGGCTGGTGTAACCCCAGTTACAAATTTGAGCAAAATAAACCTCTTTTACAGAATAGCTGAACCCAGGAGTATGAATGAGATCTCTCGCAGAAGTCAAGGGAAGTAGACTCAGGACCGAGTTTTGTGTTCAACATTCCAGAGGTAGAGGAAGAGGGAAGCCAGGCCAGGACCAGAGAGCCCTGTGAGTACCCAGGGGGCTGAGATTCCCTTGTGCCAAACACAGAGGACCAGAAGTGGGGGGAGGGCAGGGAGAGCCAGACTGAAGGGAGCCAGGACCACTGGGAGCTGAGGATGCAGAGAGCGAAGGAGTCTGCCCTTTGAAGAATCCAGCATCTACCAGGATGTATTCACATGCTCTAGCTGTCATGACAAAGTACCACCTGGTGGTCTGACCAACAGAAATTTTTTTGGTCATAGTTTTGTAGGCTAGAAGGCTGAGATCAAGATCCCGGTTTCTACTGAGGCCTCTCCCATTGGTTTGGTCTTCCCTCTGTGTGTATCTGCGTCCTAACTCCACTGTCTAATAAGAACACCAGTTATATTGGATGAGGGCTCACCTTAATGACCTTGCTTTAACTTAAGCACAGGTTTGAAGGCCATCTCCAAATACAGTCCCGATCAGAGGTTCTGGAGGTTAAGATTTGAACAGATGACTTTGGGGAGGACAGAAGTCAGCCCATAACAGGGGAGGAGAGGGAGTTTATGTTACCTAGAAGGGATAACGAGATGGGGGAGGACTTTTCTTTTAGGATGGGAGAGACTTGAGGCAGCTCCCAGGTCTCTCAGGTAAAGCTCTCAAGAGGGGCTGAGATGGAAGAGCAACCCTGAGGAAGTGGGACCAGGATACAGGGAGATGGGAGGGGTGGATGTGGAGAGCTATTTAGCACAGGGGTGGTTGTCAATCTTGAGCTGATTCCATCAGGAATGAATGGCAGTACTTCGGGCACCTGACACCTCTGATGCTGGCTGAATCACTGCTCATCCATCATGCAAAACCTCCCCTCTTTGGAGCTTTAGGGGACCATGGGGGTGGGCAAGTGTCAGGAGAGGGGCAGAACACTGAGAATATTCATGCCTGATTCCTTCCATTTTCTTCATCTCATAGGAGACAAGGTTTTTGCTGAAGACAAGGTAGCAGGGATTCAGTTGCCAGTGAATGAAAGTCAGAAAAGAAGGGTCAGGGAGGGAGTGGACCAAGACCATCTCCAAGGACTAATGATCAAAGCAAGAGACACACCGAGTTTGGATCCCACTGATCTGAATGGCTCTAAACCATGTGGTGAAACACTGTTCCACGAGAAGGGAGGGCCCTGCACTCTGCAGGCCAGCAGAATGTATCTGGTCTGCTCTGTACCTGAAGATGGTCCTTGTGTGCCTGGAGCAACTATGGCTCCCATGGAGAATCTGATCTTTGATTTTGCAAGTTTCTTTTCTGCAGTCTCCAACAGAGTGGTCTAGGCGTCCATGGTTAAGATTCTGTCTCCTCTGTGTGTCTCTGTCAGTCAGTTAACCACTGTTCTAGCTCTGATAGGTGGGTAGCTATGCCAGACTCTACAGATAGGGACAAAAATCTGGGGCCCTGATGAATTGTTATGGATTCCTTATATACACAGAGACATGATTAAAGACATGATTCACCCAGTCCTTGACACTTGTCTAGGTCTGCCTGCATGGAAGCCACCAAAAAGAGGACATTCAATCAGGCCACACTGTTGGGAAGAGAGTTTGGAGTGTGAAGATTCGCAGGAGAAATAATCCCGTTTGGAAACATATCACCTTTTGTTTCCCTGGTAAATGACCAAGAATGTCAAAAAGATATAAGAGTTATAATTCCTGCTATAGTCTAAGGATTTTCATACACAATTTCATTATATCTACAGTCTACAATCCTAGGAAGATAATATTATGATCACTCAGCAGATAAAGAGGGCAGAGTCTGAGTACAATAAATTCTCCCAGGATCTGTAGCTGATAAATGGCATTTCAGATTCCAGAGCCTGTGCTTTTTCTGCTATGTTACACAGAGGAAGTTAGACAGGCAAGGAAGCAGACCAGGTGAATTAGGTGTAGGCAGCTGGGTCTGGGAGGTGTTCACCTAGTCTGACCGCTGTAGAACCTTCACCACTGGTGGGACAGCCAGATGGACTCCTTTGAATTGATAGGTAGTGTCCAGGTTGAAGATATTAAAAATATGTCTGTTTTGCTCTCTCTCTCTCTCTTTTTAAGTGAGTTCCATTTAATTATTTATGTATTTATTTTTGGCTGCGCTGTATCTCTGTTGCTCTGTGAGGGTTTTCTCTAGTTGTGGCGAGCAGGGGCTACTCTTCATTGTGGTGGTTGGGCTTCTCGTTGCTGTGGCTTCTCTTGTTGTGGAGCATAGGTTCTAGGGTGTGTGGGCTTCAGTAGTTGCAGCACACGGGCTCAGCAGTATGGCACACAAAAGCTTAGCTGCTCTGCAGCATGTGGAATTTTCCCAGACCAAAGATGGAACCTATGTCCCCTTCTTTGGCAGGTGGATTCTTATCCACTGCACCACCAGGGAAGTCCTCTGCTCTGTTTCTGAGTTCTAACATGCTGATGGGGGGGCTGGCATAGTCAGGAAGCACTGGATGTTTGACTACTTCCGGAAATGGCAACCCACTCCAGTGTTCTTGCCTGGAGAATCCCAGGGACGGGGGAGCCTGGTGGCCTGCTGTCTATGGGGTCACACAGAGTCGGACACGACTGAAGTGACTTAGCAGCAGTCCCAGTATTTCTAAGTGAATGACTGAGTTCCCAGACTCCACATGGACTGTCCCTGCACCAGCTTTTATGGAAACTACACATATCTTTGCAGCCTCCTCTGGGGCTGTTTTGGCCTTGGTGTTGACAGCCAACCCAGTCCCTGCAAAGTTAATTGCCACCACATACAGTAAAAAAAAAAAAAAATGGGGCTTCCTCGGTGGCTCAGACAGTAAAGAACCCACCTGCAATACAGGAGACCTGGGTTCGATCCCATTTTACATATAAGAAAACAGAGATTAGGTGACCTGTCCAGAGCAATGGATGCTAAGTTTTCCAGAGAGGACCCTCAGCCAGCTCAGGGCCTGACCCTTTATCTTCTGTGGTACCCTGTTTCCCCATGTCCTTTCTGCTTTGGGGTGTTGAGAGATGGAGGGAGGTGACATTATGTATAAAACAGGTAACTGATGAGAACCTATTGCATAGCACAGCTCTACTCAATGCTCTTTGGTGACCTGAAATGGGAAGGAAATCTAAAAAGGGGGATATATGTATATGTATGGCTGATTCACTTTGCTGTACAGCAAAAACTAACACAATATTTCAAAGCAACTTTACTCCAATAAATTTTTTAAATTAAAAAAGAAAAGGGAGGAAGGCCTTACAGACATGATGGATCAATTAAAGAGGAAAATGCAACTATTCCAAAAGATTCTAAAAGCAGATAGACTGAAAAAAACCCAACACTTAGGCCTGAAGAACCGTGCCAGATGCTCTCAAGGGGAACCCCAGCTCTCCCTAGGGAGGTGGTCTCTGCACTTCAGACTCACGGTATGACTGGTGACTTCCCAAGTCCAGAAATGCCCAGGTTACATGTGTGTGCATACTCCGTCACTTCAGTTGTGTCTCTTTGTGACTATGGACTGTAGTCCGCCTGGCTCCTCTGTCCATGGGGATTCTCCAGGCAAGAATACTGCAGTGGGTTGCTGTGCCCTCTTCCAGAGGATCTTCCTGACCCAGAAACGTGTGTGAATTATTTGGGTAGAGAGCAGTGGTGGCCCGCAGGAACCATTACCCAGCCTGGCAGCCTTAAACTAACAAACAGAGAAGCAATTGACGAGGAAACCTTGAGCCAAACGACATTGCTTGTCCTTCTGCTGTCTTCTCAGTCTTTGTGGGGAATGAGGTCATAAAAAGGAGATCTCATTCCACTCTGAGTCTCAGACACGGTAAAGTCAGAACAAAACTACAGTGGCAAAAACGTTGCTTCAGTCCCATAAAATCCCTCCCGGCCCCAGTGAATAGCTTCAAGTGGGCAAGGGCCCCCGGGAGGCCCGCCTGCTCTGTTTTTCTCTGTGGCCGCCATCTCCCCTTCCTTCCTGCCCGGTGGCGGCGGGTGGCCGGACTCCAGCCGCGCAGTCCCCACCAGGCTGAGCGAGTGCCTCTGGGATAATCCGGAGTTTGGGATGCTCAGAGATGCTCAGGGATGCTCCGGGCAGAGGCTCCGCCCCGCTCAGCTCTCCCACTGCTGGAAGGTTCTCCACTTCAACTTCACTCAAGTCAAGAAGTAGCTTACAAAGGGGAGGATTTTCAGCACAGTGCACAGGGAATTAAACTTCTCTGAACAATAACGCTGGTACGTGGAGTGTAAAAGCTGGGACAGTGCTGGCGTTCCCCAGGCAACGAGCTGAAAATGTTCACTCCTTACAAAATCTTTCAATTGGCCAGGCTTTCTTTCCTGACCGTCCCAGTGGCTGAGCTCCGGAAAAATAAGGAAGGCTGTGGGTGGGATTTGGTGAGTGCCATGAGATCCCTGCCCGCTGCAAGTCAGGGCTGCTTTCCTTGGGTTTGGATTCTGATTAGAAAAACAAGCTAGCAGACCGTGACTGCTGACACAAATAAATCCCTAACCGGACTGGTAAACACTGGAAATGCATCCTTGCAGTAAAAGGGATAAAACAAAGCAGAACTATTTGCCTCCCCTCCTGGTAACATCCAGGGCTGTGATGGAAAACTCCGTTATCCCTAAGAAAGATGCCTGGTGAGCATGTGGGTTTTTCCAAGCTGGTTTTCTACTTTAACTCGGGAGTCTCTGTTGCATAGATGCACAGAGCGACAGCACGACCTGGCTGTGTGCTTGTGTGTGTGTGTGTGTGTGTGTGTGTGTGTGCGCGCGCGCGTGCGTGTGTGTGTGTGTGTGCGCGCGCGCGTGCGTTCTGCATGCGGTCTTCCCTAATTACTACAGTGCAACTTCCTCTTTGCTTTGCCAGACTAAGTCTCAACAATGAGACATCATGTGTAAACTTCTTGTCTGTTTGCTTTTTTCAGTTCTAGGGAAAATCCGAACCGCAGTGGGCAGTGCCCAACTTCTTATGGCCCAGAAATTCTACCAGTTCAGAGAACTGTGTGAAGAAAACCTGGTAGGTATCTTTCTCTGTCAATACTAGTTTTCCCCACTCCTCCCAGTGAGAAAGACCATGTGGTCAAGACCAGTCCAACTAAACTAGAACCAAGCCAGGGCTCATTAGACTCTCTTAACCTGAAAGAATTTTCCGATGAATCATATGTTTCCTGCTTTTTCTTAAAATTAAAAATAATAAAAAATATTAAATAATCTTCAAAGAAAGAATCCAATCAAGTTAAAACTCCATTTCCTTTTTTATTTTTTTCTGGTTGCTGAAGATTTTCTATTTTCCTGGCCTCCTGACTTTATTATTCTTACCCAATTGGAGCAGCCTGATATTTCAAACATAATATTTCAGAAAAAAATAATTTTGGATACTGAGTTTCTTTCTGAAGTAGCCATTGGGACCTTTTTCCTTATCAGAGTGCTCTGTTTTAATTCAAGAAATGAAGGTGGAAGGTGTCAGAAAGTGTAGGTTTGATCTCCATGAGAACAATGAATCATTCATCTTTCTTGGACACACAGAAATTAAATAAAGCAGAAGAAACAGACACAACCAGTATTAGCAGCAACAACATTTTTAAAAAAACTGTCAGCAAAATTCAAGGCCAAGAGCTTCCTCACATTTTTGTTTTAATTCTGCCATCTCCACAAGTGTCGTTCCACAAAAATAGCTTTTATTGGCCAATTAATGATCAAGCTGCATCTGTGTGCTCAGTCACTCTTTGTGTCCAACTCTTTGCGTGTCCAACTCTTTGCGACTCTATAGACTTGTCCCCCTCACCAGGCTTTTCTTTGTGAAACCTCTTTCCTGCCTCCTCACCCCCACTTCCCACACCTATAGTTTGTTTTCCCCTTCCTCAGCAAAAATGACCTGGCTCTTCTTTCACCTTCTCAGACATTCTATTCTGAATTATGAGATAATATATATTAGTAAATGTATTGATCAGTGATTTAACAAATATTTTATTGAGCTTCACTATGTGTCAGGTACAGAATTCCTTCTAATTTGTACCTTCTAATTTGTAAACTTGCTCACGTGTCACAGATCTTAATTCATATTATTCTTTAACTCTTTAAATTAAAAAGTTCATATAAAACCATATTTCTCAAACTGGCCCTCGTTATCTTTCTCATCCTCTATCACCTCTGACCTCCAAGTGACCTGGTTCAGACTGAGGAAGGTTTCGAAGCTACTTCTTGTGCTGGTTGTCACAGGAGCCACTGATTAAGAGACTGGCTGAGCACCCAGGCTCTTTCTTTCTGCTTCCCCATTCATCCCTTGGATGATGAAGGGGCAAAGAGATTCTTGGTGGGAAAGGAACAAATTTCCCATGTTACTACAGAGTTAAATGCTATCAATCTATCAATGCACTAACACAGTTTAACAGCAGGGCTTGTGACCTAGAAGGCTTTAGTGAACTTCAAGGTATGAGCAATTTAGCTTTTAATTACAAATAATCACAAATAATATATTGTGAGATCATAAAACTCCAGCTGACAAGTACTTTGTCAAAGTTATTATCTGTCTATTCTGAACCTAGATATTAAGAAACATTGGAGTTTACTATATCAAAATGCTACAGAGAAGCCCTCTTGTTAATTCAGGTGTCACTGGAATAGAGTTTAACAGTGAACCAAATACTTACAAATTTTAGAATTTAATTATTCCAATGAACTATGGGTAGTTTTAAAAGTATGAGTTTATAAATACATTCTTGTATTCATTTTGAAGTCAGACCAATAATACTCATCCATCCAAAAGGCTAAAAAGTATTTTTTCCAGTCTGTTAACTTTGATGGTCACTGACCCTGTGCTTTCTGAAATTCTGATGATGTCATTTCTTTAGGGTTGTTTTAAAAGTAAGAACGGGCCTCAAGTTATTATATGACATGAGATTTCACAGTCTTTCCAATTGCTTGGGATACCCAGAGGTAACCAAATGGAACCTCAATAGAAACCTCTGATAAGTATGAGCCCCACCTAACTGCCCATGAATACCTTTAGCTATTGTTGCCAGTAGTAATACCTTCAGTCTCTTAGTTATGGTTTTTCTGTCTCAGATCATATAAATTAGAGGTTCCTACTCTCTAGTGTTTGTCAGGGATATGTGAATGAGGGCAAAGAAAGTCAATCCACACACCAAAGAATGTTTAATATTATCTAGCAAATGCACAGAAATCTATGTGTACATACAAACAAGTGTTCTCACATTTGCCATATTATGTTATGGTCAATTTAAAACCAATTCATTTCCAAATGATTATGTCCAAGTACTTATATGATAAAATGACTTCCAGTATTAGAAATATCTTAATTGTTAAACACACAATACTTTGAAAATCTAATTTTTTTTATTTCTTATCACTTATTTGCCTTATTATTTCACTCAAGGTAAGTATTAAAATGAATCTTATTTTAGATTCCTTATCTGTTCTCTGAGTATGTTGGATCCCATGGAGTCAAATACTGACTCTAATAACAATAGACTGTATTTTTTTGTAATATGGTATTTTCATTTAAATATAGTTTTAAATGCATTTTGGCATACATCACACATTCTGGGTTTTTTCCAAATGTTTAGACTCCCCACCATACCATACTGATAGATGCTGTATTACAAAAAGAATTTTACCTTGACATTGAGAATCACTGACTCAAATGTGTATAAAATGATTGTATAAAATTATTGTTTGTAGTGGAAATTTTTTTTTAGGCCAAATTCATAGAATATAAAAGTGGTTGCCAAGGGCTCGGGGGTAGGGGAAGTGGAGGGGGAGTTGGTAAAATGATACAGATTTTCAGCTATAAAATGAATGAGGTCTGAGGATCTAATTAGAACATGGTGACTATGGTTGATAACACTGTATTGTCTAACTGAGCTTTGCTAAGAAAGAGTAGAAGATAAATGTTCTCACACACACACACAAAAGGATAAAGATGTGAGGTGATGTGCTGCTTAACTCGATGGGAAGTACTTATACAAGGTGTGTCTATATCAAATCACCATAGGGTACATTCTAAATATCTTATAATCTTATTTGTCAATCAGTCCTTAATAAAGGTGAATATATAGAGATATATATATATATATATATAATGTATCCATGTATGCTCAGTCACTCAGTCGTGTCCGACTCTTTCAGACCCAATGGACTGTAGCCCACCAAGCTTCTCTGTCCATGGGATTCTCCAGGCAAGAATACTAGAGTGGATTCTCACGCCCTCCTCCAGGAGATCTTCCCCACCCAGGGATCGAACCCTTGTCTCTTATGTCTCCTGCCGAGGCAGGTGGGTTCTTTACCACTAGTGCTACCTGGGAAGCCCCATAAAACATATATACCTATAAAATATAAAATAAATAAATAAAAGTGCCATCAGTGAGGAGGGCATGGCAACCCACTCTGGTATTCTTACCCGGAGAATCCCCATGGACAGAGGAGCCTGAAGGTTACAATCCAATAGTCGGACACAACTGAGCAACTAAGCACAGCACAGCACGGCACCGTCAGTAACCACTTTTCTTTCCCATCTGAAAACTAAAAGGAACTCCTTTTGTTATCTGAAGTATTTGAAAATGCCTCGTTGATCCTGGGCTTGTCACAAACATCGCTGCTAAAGCATGACTGTTTTTCTTTCTCTTGCACAGAATCCCAATGCTCATCCAAGGCCCACCTCTCAGGATCTGGCGGGTTTCTGGGACATGCTGCAGTTGTCCATAGAAAACATTAGTATGAAATTTGATGAACTTCATCAGTTAAAGGCCAATAATTGGAAACAGATGGATCCTCTTGACAAGAAGGTAGAACAATGTAGATTTTGTATGGTTCATTTAAAAACCTGCACAAACACTGGACAGTCTAAATAGGCTTCTGCTCTCAGTCTTGCTGTTTACAATGTGAAATGGAGCTGAAATCATATTAATTTCATTGTAATGACAATGTTTACATAGTAATCATTTGGGATATTATCTGTAATATGTTCCAGGCATATTTTTAAAGAAAAACTTGTCTGTGAATTGGAAAATGGGAATGTGGCTTTTTTTTTTGTTAATTAAACTTTAAGTTAAACCATTTTAGTCACTGGAAGGAACTGCCTCCATTTTGCTTTTTAAACTAAAATAAATGACATCTTCAGTGCATGATTACATAGAGCAAGAGTACAACTTCCTTACACCCCTAGAACGTGTTGCCGGAGAAAATAGGAAGCCCTGCAAACTAACCGACTTTGATAATCATTTCATAAATATAGTAATAAAGAAACCACTGTTGTTCAAGTCTAAAAATATACACACGGTATAGTTTCACAGTAATCATACATGTTGGGATCTTTTTTTTTTTCCAAAAAAAAAGTTTTTACCTTTGGTTGATTTGCCTTGGGGGAGTATTGCTCACTGGGTTCCTCATGCAAAAGCTTAGAAATAAAGACTCAAATTCTTTTACTTGAATTAATAAACTGCAGTTTTCACATTTGATTACAGTGGCTCCACCAGGCTCGCCCAGGTATCCAGTGTCCACCCTCTTAGGCTGACCGGAGATGCATGACATTTTTAACCCTTTGCTTTCCTACAGCCTGAGGTCAAATGATTCTGAGAGGTTCAACTTCTGAAGTCAGGCACAGCCATTTCTGTGATGCCTCTTCCTGAGGTCACCTATCAGTCCAGTTCATTCTGCTGCTGCCCATCATAATATCAGAGTTCTTGGAGTCCCTGGGCTCCCAGGAGAAATCTAGTGCTAAGGGCTGGCGCATAACTGAAGGGGCCATCACTCTCATCACTGTCCCTCATCTCTAATTCTGTCACCATCCACCTGGCGGGTTTTGGTATGAAACATCAAAATACCATTAATGCCTGTGTGGCCTCTCACTGGGGTAGCCAAACATTTGCATTCATTCTAGTTTTCTTTAATCTGGGTTTAAAACTGTCTGCTAAACAAGCTTTTAAATTGGTCTGGTTTTAAGAAAACATTACAGATGTACACACATACTGGTAACTGATTTTCTAGAGCTGATCCATCTAATTACTTATTCATCAATTTTTTTAAATTGTTGTTAAAAAAATAAACTATGCAAGGAAAGGAAAATATGACTAAAAAGTTTTCAACAATCATACTTTCAAAAGTATCTACTGAGTGTCCCAATCATGAAGATTTTAAATGTCCAAAAGGAGTGAAACTAAGAATTGATATATGGTACCTAGTGACAGTTATACTGTAAATCATCATTCACTTGATTTCTAAATCTTCATGCATGGTATCTATGATCAGAGCTTTGCATCACCCCATGAACTGGAGGGGAAACAATGAACAAATGCAGAGTTGGTGGAATACGGTTTGCACTCTGTGCTTCCTTTTTTTTAATCCACACGAGACTCCACCTTAAACAACCAGTGGGCAACTCCACTGCAATAAGGGTAACTAGGCACTCCAGGAAGGCCAGCAAAGGAGGAACACAGAGAGTGCCCTTTGGAGAATCATGGAACCCATATTTTAAGATACTTATAACATTTAGGTTTATGAGAATTTAAGGTATTTTACTAAAAGATGAAATCATCAGATTCACATAGACCTTTTTGCAGCCTGAAAACTCACTATCTTTTTCCTAAAACTCCTTTGTGATTTAGATTCCCTTTTCCGCTATACTTTTTTTTTTTTCCCAGTCCAAGTTATGAATGACTTGTTTGTTTTTGCAGTGGCATTTAAAAATAGCCCACCAGTTTCTAGTTTGCTGCTGCTGGGGGTGTGGGGGAGGGGAGCAGAAATGAACTCTCAGTCTTGTGTTCAGTCGTCATGGCGCAATGCTGTCCCTATGACGAAATAGCCTTCAGGGCCACCAAGGTCACCCCGAGGGCCCTAATTCGTGATGGTCCAGCAGGATGTTTTAGGAGCTGACTCNTGGGGGAGGGGAGCAGAAATGAACTCTCAGTCTTGTGTTCAGTCGTCATGGCGCAATGCTGTCCCTATGACGAAATAGCCTTCAGGGCCACCAAGGTCACCCCGAGGGCCCTAATTCGTGATGGTCCAGCAGGATGTTTTAGGAGCTGACTCCATACCCCTAAGGGTAGGAACTCCCTCCAGGGTGACCCTGCCGAGTACATCTCTGTGTGTCTGTGTGTGATGTGTAGATGGGTGTAATTCACTGGGACACCAGCAAAGCTAAACGAACACAGTTTTAACAATCGCTTCTTCCTCGTTTGGCTGTTTAGGTTTGGGTGGGCTCAAGGGAGAGGGCAGGGATGTTTTTAAACTCTGAACCCAGCTGGTACCACACGCTGCAGCCCTGCTTAGAGGGGTTGCAGAATCTAAGAGGCGACAGCTGCTCTCTCCTTCCCATCTCTGGCATCCGGAAGAGTCTGGAGCCTCCAGAGAAAAACCACAGTAAATGTGCTGGAAGCTGCAGCCTTTAGGTGAAGTGAGGGGCGAGGGGCGGGGGCGGGGGCTGGTTAGATTTTAAATACCCATATCCTTGCCTTGGAGAGACTAGTTCTGCCCTCCAGCTTTACCCTTGGCCTTAAACTTCCCAGTATTTTTTTCCCTCATGCATCTTTTTGAAAACCTAAGCCAGAATACTAAGGAAAAATATATATACATTTTATGTGCTCAGTCGCTCAGTCATGTCTCACTCTTTGAGACCCCATGGACTGTAGCCCGCCAGGCTCCTCTGCCCATGGGATTCTGCGGGCAAGAATACGGAGTGGATTGCCATTTCCTTCTCCAATGCATATATATATGTGTGTAAATATGTGTACAATGTGCAGATCAGAACTAACTTAACCACCCTTAGGCTTAAAAAAAAAAAAAGTGTGTGCTAACTACTGACCTATCCCAGTTTCCCCCGAGCTTGTCCTGAGAAGCTGTGTAATGTCCTGAACCTTCTGCTTTGATCAGGAGCGAAGGGCCCCTCCTCCAGTGCCCAAGAAGCCGGCGAAGGGCCCCGCGCCGCTGATCCGGGAGCGCTCGCTGGAGAGCTCGCAGCGCCAGGAGGCCCGCAAGCGCCTGATGGCCGCCAAGCGCGCCGCGTCCGTCCGTCAGAACTCGGCCACCGAGAGCGCCGAGAGCATCGAGATCTACATCCCCGAGGCGCAGACCCGGCTTTGAGGCCCCGGCCGCCGCGCCCGCGCCGCCGCCGCCGCCGCCTCTGCCGCCTCCTCCCCGGCGCCTGCCCACCCGCGTAAACACGGCCCCTCTCTAGGTTACCCGCCAGCCATCCTCCATCCTCCTCGAGCTAGTCCGTCCCTAGATTCCAGCAATATCCAACCGTAGGGTATCTCAGATATCCAGGATCCCGTGGCGGGGCCGGCGAGGGGGTGGAGTGGGGAGGGGTCCCTAGGGACCTCGCCGTCTTCCACGCGACAGAAACTAGGGCTCCGATCCCCTTGATTTTCCCGACACGCTTCCTATTTTGGGCGAGCAGATTGGAGCGCTTGATGTCCAGCCTCAGAGATCACACCCTGTCACCAGAGTCCGGGAGTAATACACCGAGAGGGGACGAAGAGGGGCTGGGCGCCGGGGACCAGGATGTGTAGTGGGTGGGGAAGAGAANCCTTGATTTTCCCGACACGCTTCCTATTTTGGGCGAGCAGATTGGAGCGCTTGATGTCCAGCCTCAGAGATCACACCCTGTCACCAGAGTCCGGGAGTAATACACCGAGAGGGGACGAAGAGGGGCTGGGCGCCGGGGACCAGGATGTGTAGTGGGTGGGGAAGAGAAGCTAAATCTGCAGGTGCCCGGGGGGGAGGGAGTGGGGTGCGGGTACCTGCGTCGCTCACAGCTGCACAAACTGCCTCACTGTTGTGTCATCAGTCACTGCTTCAAATGTCTCACTCAGCAGAAGATTGTCAATTTGATCTTTCAGGGACATCCATCTATTCCGAAAGGCAATAAAATGAAGACAGGAAAGGCAAGACCAAGGAAGCACTGCTAGCTTAAGAGACTACATAAGGGATTTTTTTCTTTTGTCCTATTCTTAAGACAATTTAGACCTGAAGTGTTTTCTCAACTTTTCTTGTACTATGTATATTATATTGTTGTTGTGGTGGTGGGCGGGGGGGAGGTCTTTAAAGGGGAAAGTGTTGATTCCATTACTTTGTTAGTGTCCATCTTGGGGAGGGGGGGAGCCTACCTAATCACAGATAGAAGTACATCTCTGCTTACCAAGTGCTGTAAATGGCAGCCGGCCTGCTTTCTGAGAAGAGTCGGGATTTTCCCATCATCCCCTTCGAATGCTACACATTCGGTCTCTTTTAACCCAGTAGTTCATAGGGCAGACGTTTGTCTCCATCAGTCTTTCCTCACTGCTCCAGAGTCCTACTACACCCCCGAATCAGGATTTTGTCCTGTGTCAAACCCATCAAATAAGCTTTCTGTCCCAGTAGACATGCTGTCTCATTCAAAGAGCAGCCACTCATCTTGAGGTCCCAGATAGAGAGAAAAGAAATTTGACCTGCAAGGTTCAGCAGCCACGTGGAGGGGGACAGCATCGCGGTTCCTGAACACTAAAGAGACCCAGGGATTTGGCAGAGAAGGTTGATTTTTGTTTTTAGTCATGATGGATGGCATATGACCTTTGTGGCCAGCTGAAGTTATCTTTAAATGCCCTTACTCCTAGCAGTTTAAACACTTAGCATGAGGTGATCTTACATGGTCACTGGCATTTTATCCAGCTCCCTAAAGTGTTAGAAATTATCCTTGAAAAATGAAAGACTTTTAAAAAGATGTATCAGATACACTTGCACCAGAGACGCTTAAAAAAAAAAAAAACACTCTCATAGCCAGGTGCTAATTTTATTTTAAAAATTAAGAGAAGTGATGGGTTCTGGCAACAACTATTTTCACAGACATATTCTAAAACCACTAGAGAATTCGCTACCTCTCAGAGCCATTGATGCTTTGAGCTATCTTTATAAACAGGGCACAAATGTTTACTGCTATGGTTTACAAGAAAAGGGCTACTAACTTATTTAAAAACAAACCAACTTTTAACTAGAATGGACAAAGCACCTTTGAGTACTTTGTAAAATTGGAGCAGATAGAGAATTTCAGCTTCAAGTATTTTCTGGTTTTAAAAAGAATACACGTTTTCTTTACTCTGTAGCAGCCGGGGAAGGTCACACAAAGTTTGTATCAGGTAAGGCCAACTGCCACTTTGGGTAGCCTATGGTCATGTTCAACCATGACAATGACTCAGAACTCACAGACTAACGTGAAGGAAACAGCATCCATTTGAAGACCCATGTTCCCATCCACAGCTCTGTGCCCTGAGGGAGAGATAAGATTTGGATGGAGAAATAGATTTCTAAAGATCATCCTACAATATTTTCTTTGGAAACTGGTTTAGCCCAGGATATTTTAAGAGAGACAAGAGGTGGCCTATTTATCTTGTCTACGTGAATGGTATTTGTATATTCATAAGCTATTTTTGGTAAGAATTTTAAATCTTTTAGCAGAATGCCTCCAGGCATCATGACCTTTGCCTTCCTTAAAAACACCAATTGTACAAACACTTTATAAAAAGCTAATTATTGATGTTAAGACATGACCCCACATAAAACTGCTTGGTGATCACTTGCCCTCTTAAGCCTGACATCCATGAGCATAACCCTTGTTACATTGTTCTTTTTGATGTAATTTGTAGAAATGTTTTTTAGTTAATAACAGAAAATGTATGTACCCTGAAAAATTACTTATTTTGTTTAACTTTGGTACAAAGGTGTTTGGGTATTTTCTTGGGGAGGGGGGAATTACAAAAGAAGTTTGTCTCCCACATCAAAAAAAAGTTCAAAGAAATTAAGTATTTATTATATTTTTTGCAGATGTTTCCATACAACTCACATAACCTTTTTGTAAAGAGAGATGAAGAAATGGATTAAAGATTTTTAATATTTGAAATGGTAAATAGAACTAATTTATTTGTACTATATTTCTGTTNGAAAAGATTCTGATGCTGGGAGGAATTGGGGGCAGGAGGAGAAGGGGACGACAGAGGATGAGATGGCTGGATGGCATCACTGACTTGATGGACATGAGTTTGAGTGAACCCCGGGTGTTGGTGATGGACAGGGAGGCCTGGCGTGCTGCGATTCACGAGGTTGCAACGAGTCGGACACGACTGAGCGACTGAACTGAATTGAACTGAACTGAATGGTAAAGAATCTGCCTGCAATGCAGGAGACTCAGGTTCAATCCCTGCGTTGAGAAGATGCCCTGGAGAATGGCTACCCACTCCAATATTCTTGCCAGGAAAATTCCATGGACAGTGGAGCCTTGCAACCTACAGTCAATCTGTTTGTAAAGAGTAGGACACAAATGAGCAACTAACACTGTCACTTTCAAACACCTAGTAGGATGGTCAAAATATAGAACACTGGCAACATTAAGTACGTTGAAGATGTGGGGCAACAGAAACTCTCATACATTGCTGGTGGAATACAAAATAATATAGCCTCTTTGCAAAACGATTTGGCTTTTTCTTAAGAAACTAAACATACTCTTACCATATGATCCAGCAATCATTCTCCTTGGTATTCACCCAGAAAAAAATTTAAATTCTATCCACACAAAAGCCTGCACACGGATATTTATAGCAACTTTATTATAATTGCCAAATCTTGAAAGCAACCAAGACATTCTACGGTAATTGAATGGATACATTAACTATGATCCATCCCAACAATACAATATTATTCAGTGCTAAAAATAAATGAGCTACCAACCCATGAAAAAGCATGAAGGAAATGTCAATGCATTTAATTAAGGGAAAAAGCCAATTTAAAAGAGCTAAATACTATATGATACCAACTATATGGTATTCTAGAAAGGGCAAACCTATGAAGACAATTAAAAGATTAATGGTTGCCAGANAAATGAGCTACCAACCCATGAAAAAGCATGAAGGAAATGTCAATGCATTTAATTAAGGGAAAAAGCCAATTTAAAAGAGCTAAATACTATATGATACCAACTATATGGTATTCTAGAAAGGGCAAACCTATGAAGACAATTAAAAGATTAATGGTTGCCAGAGGTGAGGGGAGAGACATGAATAGGCAGAGCAAAGAGGATCTTTCAGACAGTGAAAATAATTTGTATGATATTATAATAACAGATATACATCATTATACTTTTGTCTAAACCCATAGAATGTACAGAACCAAGATTAAACTCTAAACTATGGTCTTTGGGTGATTATGATACATCAGTATAGAGTCATCCTTGGAAATTAAAAAAAAAAGATTATTTTAGTAAGTGATGTTGATAATGGAGGAGGCAAAGCATGTGTATGGGCAAGGAATACATGGGAAATCTATGTATCTTCCTTCCAATTTTACTGCATATCTAAAACTGCTATTTTTAAAAAGTGTAAGTATTTTCAAAAGGCACTGGGTGGGGGGAAAGGTAAATATTACTTCCACTCTGGGTTTTGAGCCTTACAATTACCAGCGCACACAGCAACCAACTGTGCCTATAAAATAAAATCTGCCCATACCGGGGCTGCTCTTCATATCCTTCAACCACAAACTAGGATCACAGAAAAGCCTGCACAGCTCATCCACATGCCCCCAGGAGTGATCCTCAGCCCTGCTTCCTTCATTCTACCAAGTAGAAGCAAGATGGACTCTGATAAAAAAGAGAAATTACCAATCTCCACATTTAGGAGACTTCTCAGTCTAGCAGAGTAAAGGCTTACAAAGCCAACACGGGCTAAGCCAACACAATATAGTTGATGAAACTGAGCTTATGCAACATTGAGATTTTATAACTTTGGATGTACATGTGACAGAAGCAAATATGTTATAACTGTTGTTTACTCATCAAAACCACATTCTTGGGAGGAACAGAGGAACCAGATCATCAACATAATTTATAAAATCACTCAGTACCAAACTGAACTACAAAAGCACATGAGTTAGAAAAATCAGATCAAGTGACTTAACTCGAAAAATGATGGTGATACTGAAGCCAAACGTGTGGGTCATGTTGTCTTAAAACTCTAAGAATCATTCCTTAATAGAGTTGAATGAAATAAAAAAAAAAGAAGACTCTTCTATACACTGCCAACAAAGACTAACTTCAGATATAAGGATACACACAGCTTAAAAGTGAAGGGATGAAAAAAGATATTCCATTCAAATGGAAACCAAAAGAAAGTTGAAGCAGATATACTGTTATCAAACCAAAGAGACTTTAAAACAAATGCTGTAATAAAAGACAAAGAAGAGTATTACATAATAATAAAGGGGTCAAATTCAACAAGAGGATATCATATTTGTAAATATTTATGCAATCAATATAGGAGCACCTAAATATATAACGCAAATAATAGTAGATCTAGAGGGAGAAATAGACAGCAATACAATAATAGTAGAAGACTCAATACCCCACTTACATCAATGGATATATCACCCAGACAGAAAATCAATGGTGAAACATTAGCTTTAAATGACACATTAAGCCAGATATACTTAATCATTATATATAAAACATTCCATTCAAATGCAGCAGAACACACATTCTTAAGTGCTCATGAAACATTCTTCAGGGTGAATCATATGGCTATGAAATAAGTCTCAATAAATATAATACTGAAATCATATTATGCATCTTTTCTGACCACAATGATATAAAACTAGGTATCAATTACAAGAAGAAAAAAATGATCTTTCTTCACAAATATGTGGAGATTGAACAATATTCTACTGAATAATCAATGGGTAAACAAAGAAATCAAAGGAGTAATTTTAAAAATACCTTATGACAAATGAGAATGGAAATACAACACACCAAAATCTAAAACATGAAGCAAAAGAAATACTAAGAAAGATGTTCATAGTAATAAATGCCTCAAGAAAGAGGAAAAAAATCCCAAATAAACAACATACCCTAACACCTAAAGGAATTGTTTAACAAATTAAAAATAAAATAAGTCCAGAGTTAGTAAGAAGAAGGAAATAACAAAGATCAGAGGGGAAGTAAGTAAAATAGAAGCTAAAAGACAATAGAAAATATCAGTGAAACTAAGGGCAGTTTCTTTGAAAAGATAAACAAATATGACAAACCTTTATCTACACTCAGCAAAGAGAGAGGGAGAAAGAGAGAGAGAAGGCTCAGTTAAAATCAGAAANGAAGCTAAAAGACAATAGAAAATATCAGTGAAACTAAGGGCAGTTTCTTTGAAAAGATAAACAAATATGACAAACCTTTGTCTACACTCAGCAAAGAGAGAGGGAGAAAGAGAGAGAGAAGGCTCAGTTAAAATCAGAAATTAAAAAATAAGAAGTTATAACTGATACCACAGAAATACAAAGGGTGGTAAGAGACTCTTATGAACAATTATACTCCAACACATTGGACACTCTAGAAGAAATGAATAAACTCCCAGAAACAAATGATCTTCCAAGTAGAAGAAATTTCATGAAGAAATAGCAGTTTTGAGTAGACAAGCTACTAGCAAGGATATTGAATCATAATCAAAAACCTCCCGACAAACAAAAGCCCAGGACCAGATGGCTTCTCCGATTCATTATACCACATATTAAAAAAGGATTTAATACAAATTTCTCAAACTCTTCCACAAAACTGAAGAGGAGGAGATACTTCCAAACTCATTTAATAAAGCCAACTTTACCATGATACCAAATATAGACAAGAACACCACAAAAAAACAAGATTACAGGACAACACCCCTGATATAAATAGAGGCAACAATTCCCAACAAAATATTAACAAAACAAAATTTTCAATACATTTTAAAAAATCATACACCATGATCAAGTGGGATTTATTCCAGAGATGCAAGAATGGTTCAACATCTGCAAATCAATCAGTGTGCTACACCACATTAACAAAATGGAGGCTGAAAATCATGTGATCATCTCAATAGATGCAAAAAAGCATTTGATAAATTCGACCTCCATTTACAATAAAAACATTCAATAAAGTCAATATAGAGGAAATATACTTCAACACGATAAAGGTCATATATAACAATTCCATACTTTTCACCAATCATATTGAAGGGTAAAAGGCTAAGAGCTTTTCCTCAAATATCAGAAACAAGACGAGGTTGTTCACTATTTCACCTTTATTTAACATAGTATTGGAAGTTCTAGCCAGAGCAATTAGGAAGGAAAATGAAATAAGATGCATCCAAACTGGAAAGGAAGAAGTAAACTGTCACTATTTGTGAATGGCATGATTTTATATACAGAAAAATCCTAAAGCTTACACCAAAAAATTGTTAGGACTAGTAAACAAATTCAGTAAAGTTGCAGGATACAATACCAATATGCAAAACTCTCTTGTGTTTATACACAATATCAGAAAGAGAAATTAAGACAACAATGCATTTAGAATAGCATCAAGAAAAATAAAATATCTAGAAATAAATTTAGCCAAGGAGGTGAGAGATTAATTGATGAAGGAAATTGAATAGGACACATATAAATAGCAATATAGTTCATGCTTATCGGTTGGAAGAATTAATATTGCTAAAATGTATGTATTAGCCAAAACAAATCTACAGATTCAGTGTGACTCCTATCAAAACTGTTAGGCATTTTTCACAGAAATAGAACAAACAACCCTAAAATTCGTATGGTTTAGGAGTCCTAAGCCACAAATGACTCCAAATAGCCAAAGTAATCTTGAGAAAAAAACTAAACTGGAGGCTTCATGCTCCCGGATTTCAAACTATTCTACAAAGCTATAGTAATCGAAAGAGAATTGCTATAAAAGCAACATAGGGATTAGTGAAACAGACTAGAGAGTCCAGAAATAAATCTGCTTGTATACGATCAATTCATTTATGACATAAGAATCAAGAACACAATGGGAAAAGGACTGTCTCTTAAAAAAAAAAAAATTGCTGTTGTTTAGTCTGTAAGTTGTGTCTGATTCCTTTGCGCACCCTGTGGATTACAGCCTGCCAGGCTCTCTGTCCTTAGGGTTTCCCAGGCAAGAATACTGGAGTGGGTTGCCATTTCCTTCTCCAGGGATCAAACCCGCATTTCTGACCCAGGGATCAAACCCGCATTTCCTGCACTGTCAGGCGGATTATTTATCGCTGAGCCACAAGAGAAGTCTTCTTTTCAAAAAATGCTCTTAGAAATCTGGATAACCACTTGTAAAGGATGAAACTGAACAACTCTCTTATACACAAAAATTACCTCAAAATGGATTAAAGACTAGAATGTAAGACCTACAACCATAAAACATCTAAAAGAAAAACAGAATACAAGCTCCTCAACCTTACTCTTGGCAGTGATTTTTTGGATCTGACTCCAAAAGTAAAGGCAGTACAAGCAAAAATAAATGGGACTATATCAAACAAACAAACAAAAACCTTCTGCACAGCAAAGGAAACCATCAATAAAATGAAAAGGCAACATACCAAATAGTGAAAATACATGTAAATCTTACATGTGATAAGGGTCTAATATCCAAAATGTATAAAGAACTTGAAAAATTCAATAGCAAAACAAAGGCAAAAAAAAGAAAATCTGATTTCAAAAGTGGTAGAAGATGTGAACACACATATTTCCAATGAAGGCATACTGATGACCAACGGGTATTTTAAAAAATGTTCTACATCAATCATCATCAAGGAAATGCAAACAAAAACTGCAAAGAGATATCACCTCCCATCTGTCAGAATGGCTATTAACAAGAAGATAAGAAATAACAAATGTTCGTGAGGATTTGGAGAAAAGAGAACCCCTCTGCAGTGTTAGTGTGCACAAAAATTATTGTAGCCACTATGAAAAACAGTAGGGAGTTTCCTCAAAATATTAAAACTAGAACCAACAATTCTACTTCTGGGTGTTTATCTGAAGAAAATGAAAACAGTAATCTGGAAAGATATGTGCAGCTTTGTGTTCATTGCATTATTATTTATAATAGCCAAGACATGTAAACAACCTAAGTGTCCATCAGTGGACAAATGGCTAAAAAGATGTGGTAAATATACTCAATAGAATACTATTCATCCATAAAACAGAATGGAATCTTGCCATTTGTGACAACGTAGATGGATCTTGAGGGTTCTATGTTAAGTCAAATAAGAATAGCATAATAAATCGTANTTTACAATACTCTATTGGCTTTGCCATACATCGACATGAATCCACCACAGGTGTACACAAGCTCCCAAAATCACACAGTGTGGGCCTCCTTAGGAGTTTCTCCTGTACTGGCCTGCAGCAGCTTTGTGTGTGAACACTTCAATGTCTGTTGGCAGTGACGACAGGGACAAAAAAGCAACCCAGGGTTCCTTTTCCTTCTGTCTTCACCCCAACCTTCAGCATCACCAGTGGGGCCTGGCTCCTCCTCCCTCTCCTTCATCTGGCCTTCATTTCAGAGGCCAGAGGCTTGGAACCCAGATCATTTACCAGCAAAAAGGTAAGTCTGGGGTGGGAAGTATCGATGCCCAGCCACGGTGGTTCGGGGGAGGATAACGTGTGGTCCTCAGGGCTCCACGCTCTGGAGGGTCCTGTGCTGGGTGTAACACTCTGTTAGCACCCTCTTACAGGTGTTAATCATCATACCCTCGAATATGTGCTTTTTAAGTGAAGTCCGGGGGTGGACTTGTGTTGAGCGGAGCAAGGACACACATCATGTGTGTGCGCATGTGTGTGTTTGCGGCAATTTCTGGCAGCTTCATCCTCGAGTTGTGGTACCTACGCCCATGAGCACAGGGTTCCAGTGGACTGGTGATACCTGGGGCATCAGTGAGGCTCAAAGTGGGTACCAGGGAAGTGCTAGACCTACAACCCAGTCATCAAAGGAGCTGATAGCGCCAAGAAGCTGTGCTTTCCTAGAGAAAGAAAGCAGAGACATTATAAGAAACACAAGGGATCCCATCACATTTATTCCCTCATGACTTCCCTGCGTTACCAACTACTTAGGCCAACAAGGACGACAGAAACGGAGAGAGGGCAGCCACAGGTCCTCCTCCCTCCCAACCCTCCCTACTCAACTGAGGATGGAAAATGCTGGTAGGAAGTGAGCATATTGAGTGAAAAAAATTAAGTTTACTTTCATGTATTGTTCCCACTGTTCTAGAAAGAACACATACATATATTTTGTTATGTGCAGGTACAAGCTTTGAAATAAAGTGTGTCCTTTGGCTGATTTTGTATGTGTTACATGCCATTGTATTTTAAACTGGCATTTCACAATATAAAGATGGATGGTAAAAATTCATGCTGTTAAGTCAAAATGATAGCCTTTCCTGAAAATTATAATAGAAAACATCATCACAAGTAGACAGAAAGGAAAAAGCTTTACAACTTTTACATCTTTGTACCTCTAATGACATTTTTTCCTGTTTTTTGAAGTGGCCTCATGCTTGTATATTCTGCACCAAACCCTGCAAATTACAGAGCCAGCCCAGAATTTGAATTATGGAGCCTAGACATCTGTATTTGAAAGCCTCCCGCTGGAAGATTCTGATGTGGCCAGAATCTAGATGCTGGGTTCTATTTCAAAGGCTTCCCAGGGTTCTCTTCCTCCATCCACCCTGCCCCTCTCCACTTGGGCCAGTAAATTCCTGAACACAAGATTCTCCAAGCACGAAAATTATCTCCTTGCATAGCTCCGGATCTCTCAAAAAGGACTTAAACTATTCTTCAGATGTCCTCAATGTTAAGCATACGATTGCCCAGCTACTCTGTAAAGGCTGCTCAGTTTTAAATGCACTCCATCCTCACTTCAGAGGCTACACATTTTTTTTTCCTTGAGTCATTAGGTTCTTTCCTATCGGGTTTCCAGATGCCCCTCTGATTTCTACATTTACAATTACAGTCATTTTCCTAATCAACTCCTAATCAGCTCCAGGTTTTCCTGGAGCCCTGTTTGTCCGCAAGAAATCCCAGAGGCCCCTGAGCTGCTCCCCTGTTCTATCTCCAGTGAAGACCACCACACCTGGTCTTGGCAGGACCGACTGGCACTCTGCAGCCAAGAGGCCACAGGGCACCCTCTCCCACCTCCATCTCCATCTTCTGGAACCACCCCATCTTCCTCTCTTCTTCCCTCCCCCTACCCTGTATCCCCCTCGTCAATCCCCATTATTTCTTGAAGTGAAACACCAAGGGACTCTCCAATTTAATATTTCAACATACACTCCTCTCTTGTCTGGACTGAAGCATCATCCCTAAAATTTAGTGATACTTTAGCCCAAAGAAAGGGATCATTTCATCATTTTTGAGATCCCTATATTTTTAAAACTTTATGTTAGTCATATATAGTTGCTTTACAATGTTGCGTTTTTTCTACCGTACAGCAAAATAAATCAGCTATACATATATCCCCTGTTTTTTTTTAATTTCCTTCTCATTTAGGTTACCACAGAGCACTGAGTGGAGTTCCCTGTACTATACCATAGGTTCTTACTAGTTACTTATTTTATACATGTGCTCAGTAGCTCACTTGTGTCAGACTCTTTGTAACCCTGTAGACTGTAGGCCACTAGGCTCTTCTGTCCATGGGATTCTCCAGGTAATACTGGAGTGGGTTGCCATTTCCTACTCTGGGGGATCTTCCCACCCTAGGGAATCAAACCCACGTCTTTTAAGTCTCCTGCACTGGCAGGCACAGTCTTTATTGCCTGAGAAGTCCTATTTCATACATAGTAGTGTATCTATTGGAGAAGGCAGTGGCACCTCACTCCAGTACTTTTGCCTGGAAAATCCCATGGATGGAGAAGCCTGGTAGGCTGCAGTCCATGGGGTCGCTAGAGTCGGACACGACTGAGCGACTTCACTTTCATTTTTGACTTTCATGCATTGGAGAAGGAAATGGCAACCCACTCCAGTGTTCTTGCCTGGAGAATCCCAGGGACAGGGGAGCCTGGTGGGCTGCCGTCTATGGGGTCGCAGAGAGTCAGACACGACTGAAGCGACGCAGCAGCAGCAGCAGCAGTGTATCTATGTCAATCCCAACATTCCAGTTCATCCCACCTCTGGAGAACCCCTATATTTTAAACTTTTTACTTGCATTCTGTCACACAATAGACTTTTTATTTAGACTTAGGATGACCCGTCTTTGGGGGGACTTTCAAGCAACCTGTACTGTTATCAGATCTGTATTTGTCAGTACTCGTGTCCTTAGAAAGTTAGAGCTTTCAGAGGTGAAGAGAAAGATCATCTAGCCCAGCCTTTTAGCTTTACTGGTGAGAAAACCAGCATGGAGAAGTTGGTATCATGCTGGCCTAGTATCATTCTTAGTTCTTCTAAAATATAGCTCAACGCTTCTCCTTCTGCACCAGGCGGCACCTTCAGTTGTAAAGTTGTCACCAAACTAGATTTCTTTTCCCCAATGCCCAGCAAGCCAAATGCTGAGACCCCAAGCTCTGCAGCAGAGATGAGGTTTATGTGCAAGGCAGCCTAAGGTAGAAATGAAAGGAGAAAGTCTCAGATGCACCTCCCATAAGGAAGGGATTAAGGTATTTATGGGATGAGCTGGTGTCTCCGGGCTCAGGTACATGGGGCTCATGGGGAAAGGTGATGAGAAAAAAGTGTGACCTCTGATCTTCACAGGCGCAGCTTGGCCGCAGCCTCTGCAAGTTCCAAAAAAGAAGCGCTTGGCAAGGTCTGAGGGTGGAATTTCCAGCCCTCTAACTAGTGGAGGGTGGGTAGTCCTTCCCAGTCTTAACCAGCTCAGCTCCAGCTAGACACAGCTGATCCGGGTTCCTGGAGAACATCTTATTTAGACTCTATGCTGCTTAGAGGGAGAAGGCAATGGCACCTCACTCCAGTATTCTTGCCTGGAAAATCCCATGGACAGAGGAGCCTGGCGGGCTGCTGTCTATGGAGTCGCACGGAGTCGGACATGACTGAAGCGACTTAGCAGCAGCAGCAGCTGCTGCTTAGAGGACAAGCAGACTTTTTGAAACAACAGTTGAACCAATCTTGATTAGCGAAGGCAGGTTACAGGTGAAATGGATTAAACCAGTAGTTACCCACAGTTTCTCAGTCAGTCCCTCTGCGTCCATAGGAGATTGGTTTCAGGGTCCATGGATGCACAAGTCTCATATAAAGTGGCCCCTTAATACACTGAATACAGTCAGTGTCCAGTGTCCTCAGGTTCGCACCTGCAGACTCAGAGGGCCAACTGTGTATCCATTCCACAGAAGGCAGAAAGTTCCTGGGTTCATGAAAGCATCCACAAGCAAGGAGGGTGCAGTGCCCAGTTCCTTGGAGACAGAAGCTCCTATACAGGGGACCCTTCCAGACCTTGCCTAACGAATGTCTTCATCTGGCTGCTGTATCTTTTAAGTCTCCTTTGTAACAAACTGGTAAAGGAATTTTTTAAAAGGTAAAGAAAGACAAAAAAAGGGGCAAAGAATGAAGGAAGGGAAGAGTTGAAGGAGAGAAATTGTTCTTCAGTAATGAGGGAAGGAAATAAAGGCAAAACATCCAAGAACAGACAAGGGAGATTGTCTTCAACCAGTTCTTATTTCTGGTAAAAAAACTCTCTTATGTGATAAATATTCTCTGGAATGTAAAACTGAGAGATGAAGAAACTGTGGCTTGAAGAAGTAAATAACTTTAAAATGTTAAGTAAGAGATAAATTCAGCTTTTTTATCTCATCTAACTGATCCCCCAAAGTCCTTCTACCTCCAAGAAGAAATCAAAAAATTTCCAGTCATAATAAATTTAACATCTTTCAGAAGAACAGGAAAAAAAAATATCACCAAAGGGGCTTGCCTGGTAGTCCAGTGGTCAAGACTCCACGCTTCGAATGTAGGGAGTTTGGGTTTGATCTCTGGTTGGGGAATTATGATCCCACATGCCAAGTGGAGTGGCTGAAAAATAAAAAATATTTCTAATTAAAAAAATATATCACCAAAGGCATATACAGATGTAAGAGTTGGACCATAAAGAAGGCTGTGTGCCGAAAAAAGGATGTTTTCAAACTGTGGTGCAGGTGAAGACTCTAGAGAGTCCCTTGGATCGCAAGGAGATCAAACCAGTCAATCCTAAAGGAAATCAACCCTGAATATTCATTGGAAGGATTGATGCTGAAGCTTAAGCTCCAAATCTTTGGCCACCTGATGCAAAGAGCCAACTCACTGGAAAAGACCCTGATGCTGGGAAGGATTGAGGGCAGGAGGAGAAGGGGGCAACAGAGGATGAGATGGTTGGATAGCATCACCGACTCAATGGACGTGAGTTTGAGCAAACTCCAGGAGATAGAGAAGAACAGAAGGCCTGGAGAGTTACAGTCCATAGGGTTGCAGAGTCAGACGCGACTGAGTGACTGAATAACAAAAGGTAAAATGAGATCTCTTCAGAGGAGTCCTCTTAAGTGAGCCCAGAACATGGAGGAGAGAGCAAGTCAGAGGCTCTGGATGGTCAACCTTTTAATAACTAAAGTGTCAGTTGTTCAGTCGTGCCCCAACCCTTTGCAACCCCATGGACTGTAGCCCACTAGGCTCCATGTCCATGAGATTTTCTCAGCAAGAATATTAGCGTGGGTTGTCATTCCCTTCTCCAGGGGATCTTCCCAATCCAGGGAGGGAACCCAAGTCTCCTGCATTGCATTCTTTACCATCTGAGCTACCAGGGAAGCCTTTAGTAACTAAGAAGCAATGTTATTTTGAACTTTGCAGGAATGATGCCAGCGGTAAAAACTGAAATAGCTAGTTTGAGAAAGATGATGATTACTTAGTGTTGAACATAATGGCCACCACTATCTCCAACATACTACCTGTTTTTGAAGTCCTCATACCCCTTTTTTTTTGGTAGACCATCTTCAGAAAAAAAGCAGTGGACACAGCAATAGGGGCAGGGAGGGGCAGGTGTGGCGGTGGAGGTCGGGGGAGACCTGAACTGCTGCTTTCAGTGAAGACAGGCTGGAGGTGGGAAGAACAGGCAAGGCCAGGCCTGGCAGGACAAGATCAAAGGCTAAAACTGCATTTGGAACATTTACCTGCTAGGTCGCTGTGTCAGGCAGGACTCTGCACCTGGCCAAGTAATGGTGGGTGTGTGGAGCTAGATTCATTCTATCTAAGGCATAACAACACTTGTAGATCAATCTGCTTTGCTTAAAAACTTTTAAGGTGTTGTTCCCTTCAGTACTTCATTTAATCCCCTCAGAACTTTGAGATTTAGGGTTCATTTTTACCAAATTTAGAGAAGCAGCAGCCAGGCTTGGAGAGGACAAACAACTTGCTTGAGGCTATATAAATTCAGATCTCATTCGCTTATGCTCCCAGTTCTAAAATACTTCCCAGAGCAATATAAAAAATAAAGCCTTTTTTTTTTCTTTTTTTGGTTGTGCCATTCACCTTGTGGGATCTCAGACTTACAGGATCTCAGTTCCCTGACCAGGGATTGGACTCAGGGCAATAGCACTGAAAGCTCAGAATCCTTACCACTAAGCCACCAGGGAACCCTCTAAAGCATTTTTTTAAATCCAAATACAGATGCATGGAATCCTGGAAGCCAACACTGGATGAGCCTTGAAAGAGAAATAATAAAACTCAAGGACTAGTTCAGTTCAGTTCAGTCGCTCACTCGTGTCCGACTCTTTGCGACCCTATGAATCGCAGCACGCCAGGCCTCCCTGTCCATCACCAACTCCCGGAGTTCACCCAAACTCCTGTCCATCGAGTCGGTGATGCCATCTAGCCATCTCATCATCTGTTCTCCCCTTCTCCTCCTGCCCCCAATCCCTCCCAGCATCAGAGTCTTTTCCAATGAGTCAACTCTTTGCATGAGGTGGCCAAAGTACTGGAGTTTCAGCTTTAGCGTCATTCCTTCCAAAGAACACGCAGGACTGATCTCCTTTAGAATGGATTGGTTGGATCTCCTTGCAGTCCAAGGGACTCTCAAGAGTCTTCTCCAACACCACAGTTCAAAAGCATCAATTCTTCAGTGCTCAGCTTTCTTCACAGTCCAACTCTCACAGCCATACATGACCACTGGAAAAACCATAGCTTTAACTAGTATTGACTTGTAATTAACTATAGAATTTAAATAAAAAAATTTTTAAAGACTCAATATTATCTAACCTATCACCCTTAAATATAACTGAGTCTTGGCTCTGGAAAAAAATGAATAAGAAATTGGTTATAAAGATTTTCTCAAGGAAAGGGAACTGGGTGATTGAGGAATAGAGGAGAGGGGGCTTCCCTGGTGGCTCAGCTGGTAAAGAATCTGCCTGCAATGCAGGAGAACTGGGTTTGATCCCTGGAAGATCCTTTGGGGAAGGGAATGGCTACCGACTCCAGTATTCCTGCCTGGAGAATTCCATGGACAGAGGAGCCTGGCAGGCTACAGCCCATGGGGTCTCAAATAGACACGACTAACTGGATGTGAGAGTTGGACTGTGAAGAAGGCTGAGCGCTGACGAATTGGTGCTTTTGAACTGTGGTGTTGGAGAAGACTCTTGAGAGTACCTTGGACTGCAAGGAGATCAAACCTGTCCATTCTGAAGGAGATCAACCCTGGGGATTTCTTTGGAAGGAATGATGCTAAAGCTGAAACTCCAGTACTTTGGCCACCTCATGCGAAGAGTTGACTCATTGGAAAAGACTCTGATGCTGGGAGGGATTGGGGGCAGGAGGAGAAAGGGATGACTGAGGATGAAATGGCTGGATGGCATCACGGACTCGACGGACATGAGTCTGAGTGAACTCTGGGAGATGGTGATGAACAGGGAGAGCTGGTGTGCTGCAATTCATGGGGTCGCAAAGAGTCGGACACGACTGAGCGACTGAACTGAACTAAACTGAACACTTTCACACTTTGCATAGCTTAGTAACTCATTTGTCCTTTTTGCTTTTTGTTCCAGGAGCATTTATATCCTTTTAGAAATATTAAATGAAATTAAAGCATTGACTGAAAATGCTGGAAAAAATATAACTGTGTCTTGATAAGGAACATTGCTGTATGTTTGTCACTCAGAATTTCCAATCCACTGCCAGAGTCCCAGTTAACTCACCCACACTTGTTATGAGGGCCATCATGATGGATGTAATATACGGTGCTTAGTAGCTACTGTACTACTATGAGTTCCCCTAAACTGAAGTTTCTCCGGTCTACAGAGCATCAGGCCAGCATACATTAATTTACATACCTGCATGCATGTCCTTGCAAGTGAGCTTAAGAGCCCTGATCCTCCACTGGCAGAGATTTGAGTTACAAAGAGGAACACTCCCAACCCCAATTCACCTGTCCGTTTAACATTGTGACACCAAGTATTATCGTGGAAAACACCCTCCAGTTGAAGAAAACGTGCTGTTGAGTGAACACAGTGGTCAGACGGAGAAACAAGAAGGCTGAGATTGGAGTCTCCTTTATGGTTCTTTTGATGTTTTCTGAGCCAACTGTGGAAGCCAGTGAGACTCTGAGTGGGTGATCAAAGTTGCATCTGCAGGTTCAGGTTAACAGGGAGCTGGCAAATCAGGACTGCACCTGCTTTCGAACAGCAACACATCCCACCGAGGAGAGTTCATCATTTAGTCAAACTTGGAGGTGGCGATCCTTTTAGAAAATGTACACGGGCTAAATTTATTCTTGCTGTGTCTTAGGCCTCTGAGGGGAAAATACTGCTCTGCTTTCTATTCTTCCCATAGAAGTATTTACATTAAAGCTGATCTTTGCCACATGGTGTATACCACTTAAGCCCTCTGGTTCTAACAACTACACAGCCTGGTTTCACAAAGGTGGATGTTTGGGGATTTGGAAGAGAGGAGTGGAGAGGCACTGTCATAAATCTCTATCTGCCTTTTAAAACTTCAAGTGTCAGGAATTCCCTGGAGGTCCAGTGGTTAAGACTCTGAGCTTTCACTCCTGAGGACCTGGGTTCAATCCCTGGTGTAGGAACTAAGATGCCACAGCTGTGCAATGTGGCCAAAAAGGAGAAAAAGAAAATACTGTGTTATTTGATGAAGGTGTAGCTTTGTCCCAGAGCAATTACTTCATCTTTACTTGGGGAAATATAGCTTAAAAGATGCATTTTTTTTTTTTTAACAGAGGAAATTGAAAATAGGGCAGAGTAACTGAAGCCACTAGAATAAGTCTAAAGAGTCTCACAATCAAAATAAAAAGCAGAAATGTACTAAACAAGGTAGTAAGCCAAGGTCACAGGCTCAGAAATTCGATGCTTAGAAAGGGAAACAAAACGCACTGGATAGAAGATTAAGTGTTAAGACTTACACAGAGAAACTACAAAACAGATTTCTTGGCCTTGGAGAGTTCATTATTTCAGGCCCTGGCTCGTCACGCAGTTTAGGAAATCAAGAGGATGTGTCAAATCCTGCAAGTCTCCCAGAGAAGCAGACGCAGCCAAGAGGAAATGGAGCGGGGAGGGGAGGAGGTGTTGGAGAGCAGAAACATAAGTGCAGGTACTTGAAAGAGAAAACTTGCATATGATCGTCTGCCAAAGCCATCCTCAAATCTTTACTGAACAGCCTGATAAAAGCAGGACGGTTCCCAGTTGTTTCATTTTAGGCATATTGTGTGGAAAGTGTGAACTTGGGACTTCCTTGGTGGTCCAGTGGCTTAGAACCTAAGCTCCCAATGCAGGGGGCCTGAGTTTGATCCCTGGTCAGCGAACTAGACCCCACATGCCACAGGGAAGACCAAAGGGCCTGCGTGCCACAGGTAAGACCCAGTGCAGCCAAATAAGTAACTATATATATATTTTTAAGTGTGAACTTGGAGAATCTCCTAGGGAACATGGCTTTATTATGGCTGATATCCACATACAAACTGAATTCAGATGGGTCTCGTTCCTCACCTACACAGTGGGAATAATCTCTCTCATCCGGGCTGTGAGGACTAAATGAGATATACACCCAAAGTGTTCAAGAGCTATTTGATAATAATATAACAAAATGTTCAATAAATATCTTTTCTTTTCCAAATCAGTCTAACAGTTTTCATTTCAATTCTAGATTTACTGATGCTACCATGTTACAGTTGAAAGGACTTTTGATTCAAGAATATAAAATATGTCCAGGTTGAGGAGACTGTACAAATAGGCTAGGGGAAAAGAAAAGTTAACTAACTAACTAACTACACACACACACACACACACACACACACACACACACACACACTGGCTTTTCACAAACTCATATGAATAAATCAAACTTAATGAGGTACTTCCCTGGTAGTCCAGTGGTTAGGACTCCACACTCCCAGTGCAGAGGACCTGAGTGGTCTCTGGTCTGGGAACTAGATCCCACATGCCACAACTAAGACCCAGTGTACCCGAATAAGTTTAAAAGAAAAAAAGATCACTAACGCAACAAAACATTAGTGATCAGATTAGATAATGAGACAAAAGTCAACACAAATTTATTTAAAGTTTACATTGAAAGTTAAAAGACTATCTTTTACTGTATTTCAATCTACTTACAGTCTCTAAAAGCCCTATCCTATTAAAATGTATAAGAATACATGCCTTTAGAGTATTAAATATACATATTAACAATAATTGCCAATAATTTGAGACAAGATAGAAAAGCTGAATTTGTCTTAAGATCATAAATTTGAGGGGCTTCTCTTGTAGCTCAGTTCGTAAAGAATCTGCCTACAATGCAAGAGATCCAGGTTTGATTCCTAGGTCGGGAGGATCCCCTGAGGAAGGAAACGGCAACCACTCCAGTATTCTTGCCTGGAGATTCCCATGGACAGAGGAACCTGGCAGGCTACAGTCCATGAGCTCGCAAGTGTTGGACATGACTCAGCAACCAAACCACCGTAAATTCGAGTGATCCAATCAAATGTAACCATGTTCAAGTTTCAGTCATTTTAATTATAAAGACAAGTTTGGAATATTAACCAAAAAAACCCAAACTGGCAAGGCTCCCTAGGATAACAATTTATCTTCTAGAAAAACAATTTACCTTCTAGTTTCCTCTATGGCTTCATTTTCCTTGTCTGTATGGGAATGTTAAAGGCGTGTTCTCTTCAAGTCTGAGTCAATTCCTAACATAGGCTTTTATTCCATTTGTAAGTCATTGACCCGGTGCTTCCAAGGTTGTATATTCTGCAGTGTCTATGAAACATTTCATCCAAAAACTGTTTCTTTGACATTTGGTGAAATCCTCATAGTACTTGCTGTGGGCTCCATCTCTTGATCATGCTGTCCTTGTTTGTCATCTGTCCAATCGTGACCATCAACTTTAAGTTACTTCATCGACCACAAGCATCCATTGAATATTTTGTTTTCAATCTCAGAATCAAACTCATCTCAGATGAGAGTCTGTTTTTTCTTAGTGAGACCGTTTAAAACTTGATCTCTGAACATTGCTTTTTACTCTCTGGCTGGGTTCCAGATATAAAATTTATTTTTTGGTTTGATCCAAATGCATGTTTATCTTCCTGCAGTATTAGGTCTATCTGTTAGTGTCTTGGTTTTATATATTTTATAGGCTATACGATATGTATACCATAATGTATACAATATGTACAATATAGTATACAAAATATGTATACCATAGTATTAGCCCAAATGGAACTCTCATTGACTAAGTTGACCAGGTGATAATTTTACAGTAAATTGTTTTTTGTTTTAACAACAACAAAAGGACACACAAATTTTTCTAGGTCTGGAAAAAGAATAAACTGTCAGTTTCCAGTGTTCTACTTACAAAGAGAAATAATGGCTAAAGAATAGGGCAATGGTGCCCAAATTTGTCTATGCATTAGAATCACCAAGGGATCTTTAAAAAATTCCCAACCCCAAATCACAGTTGTTTTTACACCTTTCTAGGTGTTTCCAATGTGCAGATAAATTTGAGAGAACTCTTCATTTAGAGTTTAAAAGTAACTAAAGAATCAGTTACTTTCAAAAGAAAGGAACTTCAGGGGGGTAAGATGTGCAAGTGTATACCTGGTTACCTTAGGACATACCTCACTCTTTAGAAGACTAAGGGTGGCAGAAAGCTGCAGCCTTATTGACCTGAGATGTCAAGGACAGAATTGGGGTTGGTGGAGAAGATGGAAAGTCAGGAGAGGAATCCTGGAAAGGAAGGAGCTGCAGAAGGAGCAAACCTCAAACTCTGAACCTAAACTCTGTCCAAATCCTCGGTCAGCTTGTGCAGGGAGATCCCAGTGAGTCCACTGAATGGCAGCAGCTGGAAGCTAAAAGAACTGATCAGAGATCTGAGCTACTATCTACTACAGGGGAGAAAGGAGGCTGAGGCTTCAGTCCAGCCAAATGAACTGGCTGCCAGAACAAAAATGAACACTCTTCATAGGAATGTAGCAGAATCCTTATTAAGTAGTATTAATTCTTAATAAGTAGTCCTTATTAATATGTCATCCATAATGTCTACCATATAATAAAATGTCATCAGACAAGCAAAACAGCATCAACATATGACTCGTACTGAGGCAAAATGGCATCAAATACTTTAACAAAGCTATAGTAAATAACTTATAAGGAAACATATTCATAATTAATAAACTGATGAGAAATCTAGGCAGAGAAATAGCAATGATAAAAAAAGGACTAACTGGGATTTCTGTATGTGAAAAATAGAATAACTAATACTAAAATTTCACTAGATGGCCTTAACAGCACTTTAGAGACAGTAGAAGAGTTAGTGAACTAAAAATTAATACAAACTATCCAATCTGAAGAATAAACAGAAACAAGATTAAAGAAAAACAGAACCTAAGACAATAATGTTATATAAATCTACTGTAGTTCTAGGAGAGAAGAGAAAAATATTTTTGAAGAAATAATGGCCAGTATTTCCTAAATTTTGTAAAAAAAAAAGATAAACTTACAGATTCAAGCGAAACAATTCCAAGCAGGATAATTACAATTATACCTTCTGTTGTTCAGTCATGTCCAACTCTTTGCAACTCCATGGAATGTGGCACACCAAGCTTCCCCGTCCTTCACTATCCCGGAGTTTGCTCAAACTCATGTCCATCAAGTTGGTGATGCTATCCAACCACCTCATTCTCTGTTGCCCCCTTCTCCTCCTGCCCTCAATCTTTCCCAGCAGCGGGGTCTTTTCCAATTATACCTAGGCCCATCATCAGCTCAGTTCAGTCTCGTCCAACTCTTTGTCACCCCATGAACCGCAGCACACCAAGCCTCCCTGTCCATCACCAATTTCCGGAGTTTACCCAAACTCATGTCCATTGAGTCGGTGATGCCATCCAACCATCTCATCCTCTGTCATCCCCTTCTCCTC
>SJYV01005893.1:252034-322222 GCA_006410875.1 Neotragus pygmaeus | reverse complement strand
TGAACTGAACTGAACTGAACTGAAAACACATGCATAAGAGTGTTCACAGCAGCACATCATTTGAGATAGTCCTAAACAGGAAAGACCAAAATACCATCAACCATATTTGTTGTTCTTCAGTTGCCAAGTCATGTCTGACTCTTCATGACCCCATGGACGGCAGCATGCCAAGTCTCCCTGTCCCTCACCATCTCCCGGAGTTTGCCCAAGTTCATGTCCATTGTATTGGTGATGCCATCCACCCATCTAATCCTCTGATGCCTTCTTCTCCTTCTGCCCTCAATCTTTCCCAGCATCAGGGTCTTTTCCAAGAGTCGGCTGTTCATATCAGGCGACCAAAATATTGGAGCTTCAGCTTCAGCATAAGTCCTTCTAATGAGTATTCAGGATTGATTTCCTTTAGGATTGACTAGCTTGATTTCCTTGCTGTCCAGGGGACTCTCCAGCGTCTTGCAAACCTAAACTGTGATACATCACGTGATAAAGTATTATGCAGCAATAAGTGAACAAGGGCAGCTGCACCTACAAATGTGGACAAATCTCACAAACATAATGTTGAGCAAAAGAGCCGAGACATGAAGTTGCACACATTACATAAATCCATTCAGATAAAATTCAAAACAATGTGAAGCCATCTGTGCTGTTAGAAACGGTGCCCTTGGTGAAGCCAGTGCCTGGAAGGAAGCAAGTTGAGAGTTTCTGGGTGTGCTTGATCTGAAGGCTGTTTCCACAGCTCTGTTCACTTTATGAATATCCATCGATTTACAGTTTGTGTGCTTTCTGGATGTTTATTTTTAATAAAAAGACAGTATTTTCTTTTTGGCTGTGACTCACAGCTTGTGGGATCTTAGTTCCCTTACCAGGAATTAAACCCCAGGCCCTTGGCAGTGAAATGCTGAGTTCTAACCACTGGACTGCAAGGGAATTCCCAAACCACATTTTAAAAACAACACTCACTGACTTGCTATTTATAAGACAACACAACTATCACAAAATATAAGCAAAAAACTAAAAATAAGAGAATGTAAAAGATCAGCTATCATTTCCTGAGCACTTAGTACATGTCAGTGTCCCGTTCTAAGTGCCTTTCTTATATTACTTTACAGTTGACCCTTAAAAACACAAGTTTCAATCAACCACAGCTTGTATAGTACTGTACTCCACTGAGGCATTTAATTTTCATGAATATATTACAAACGGGATATATTAGCATACTTTTTTCTTCATATAATTTTACCCTAGACTATTACATATGGTTAGATAGACACATACATAGACACATATATGCTCAACTTTATGTTTATAATATAAGGATACAGAAAGTTTAAAATAGAAGAATGGAAAAGACAAAAATTAGTCTTTGAAAATACTTACAAAATCGATAAATCTCTAGTGAGACTGACTTTAAAAAGAAAAAAAGGCAAATTGTCAACGTCAAAATTGAAAAGGGAAATATCACTATTGATCTTTCAGACATTGAAAAGACAGAAGTATGCTATGAACAGTTTTACAGCAGCACAGTTTAAAATTTGAATGAAATGGATACATTCTTATAAGAATGAACCTAATTAAATGAAAGAGAAACAGACCCTCACATCTATATACTTGCTGTTCACAGCAAAGTTATGTGTGTGTGTTCATGCTCAGTCATGTCCAAATCTTTGTCACCCCACAGACTGCAGCCCGCCAGGCTCCTCAGTCCATGGGATTTCCCAGGCAATAATACTGAAGTGAATTGCCATTTCCTTCTTCAGGGGATCTTCCTGACCCAGGGATCAAATGGTCTCCTGCATTGGCAGGTGGATTCCTTAACCACTGCACTACTTGGGAAGCCCAACGAAGGTATGATACGTCCCAAAGAGTAACAGTTCAACAAGTAATTCTGAGACAATTTCCAAACAGAAAAAAAATTAAATAAAGCTGAATACTACCTCACACCAAAATTCCAGAATATTTGTAGATTCAAATGTGAAAGGCAACAAAATAAATCTAGAAGAGAATATAGATTAACTTTATAACCTCAGGGTAGAAAAAGATTTCTTAAATAGTACTTAAAACCACAGACTCTTAACCACAGAGGAAAAGATTGATAAATGAGAGTTCCCTAAAATTAAGACTTCTTATTCATCAAAAAAGCAGGAAAATAAAAGGGTAAGCAACAGAATGCGAGAGGTTATTTGCAACACATTTAACTCACAGTCTTATGAAGAACTCATAGAAATCAACATGGAAACACAGGCAACCCATTGGTAAAATGTGCAAGATACTTCACAAGAGTGTTCTCCAAATGGCCAATAAATATGTATAAAAGTGCTTTACCTCCCTAATCAAAGAAATGCAAACTTAGAATCCCAATGTTACACAATTATAATCTCACCAGGATGGCTAATGTTAAAAGTATTGACAATACAAATGTAAGCAAAAATGTTAGCCACTGGAACTTTCATACACTGCAAATGGAATTATAAATTAATTAGTACCACCACCATGAAGCAGTTTAACATCACCTATTAAAACTGAAGAAGTGCATTCCTTGTAACTCAGCAATTCCACTCCAAATAGAAACGTATGCACAGCAGGTGGTAGGATGTTCACAGGAGCACTAGCCAAAAGCAAGTGCATAATGAAGAAATAAGTCGTGGGGTATTCATATTATAGGGTGCTATACAAAATGAAAATAAACTGCTCAAACAAAAAGAAGTATTTCATAAATACAATATTAAACAAATAAGCCAGACACAAAAGAATATATAATATATGATCAAATTTCTAGTACAAGTGAGAAAGGGCCTTGGTAATTGACAGTACATGCAAAGGAGTAATTATACTATTTGACTATGGAATTTAACTTGCATAAGAAGACAGGGTATGAGGGAGAATGGGGCAGTGAAAAGATGGGGGTTGAGTTTCTAGGAAAAGTGAGCTGGAACCTCCATGTATATAGCTGTATTATTTAAAATAGCCAAGATACAGAAACACCCTAAGTGACCATCAGTGGATGAATGAATAAAGAAACAATGAATGGAATATTATTCAGTCATAAAACAGGAAGAAATGTTGCCATTTGGGACAATATGGACGGAACTTGAAGGCATTAGGCTAAGTGAAATAAGTCAGAGAGAGAGAGACAAAGACTTACATGTCTCACTTACCTGGAATCTTGGGGGAAAAGAAAAAAAAAACCAAGTTCATTAGATACAGAGAGCAGACAGAGGTGGGGAATGGGGTATGGGTGAAATAGATGAAAGGGGTCAAAAGGTACAAACTTCCAGTTATAAAATAAATACATCCTGGGGATGTCACATGTGGCATCGTAGCTACAGTTAACAATAATGTGTTGTATATTTGAAAGCTGCTAAAAGAATGAGTCTTAAAAGTTCTCATCACAGGGAAAAAAATTGTAACTGTGTGGTAATAGATGTTAACTCGATTTATTGGGGTGATATTTTGTAATATATACAAATGATTATGTATGTATTATCATGCTATACAGATCATTGTACAAATGTACAAATCATTGTGTTGTACGCTTGTGACTAATATGATGTTATATGTCACATACTTCAATGTTTTAAAAAGCGAGCTGGAGAGACAGGAGGTCTCAGAGAGTGCAGTGCCTGGAGGAGTCGTGGTGACTGGTATCGAGAAAGTCTAGAGAATGACCACAGAGGTAAGTGCAGATGGGGAAGGGGAGATGATATGGGGGGGCTCTAGATTCCGAGAGGCCTGGGTATGGAAGTGACCATCAGTGTGTATCAGGACAGGAATGAATTTGAAGAGACTGACAGTTAGCTGGGAGCTCCAATTACTAAACCAAGTGATAATACGGCCCAAGGGGTTATGGATAGTGGGTGACATAGTCTGATGATATGAGGTTAAAGCTGGATGAATCTAGGCAGGATGTAGGGAATGGCCTGGAAGCATCAATGAGGGAAGAGGAGGACAGCTTCAGGCTCAGGAGTGCCAGGGTGCAGGAGGTGGGGGTTGGGAAGAGAATGACTGGGTAGCAGTGACCTGCGGGAGTGGATGTCCATGTTAAGCTTAGAACAAGAGGCTAAGGGGAGCATTCACAAATGAGGTAGAGGGTGTAGGGGTTTTCAAATGGCTAAGGGTTTGGTGGGTTGATGAGGGGTGGGAGACATGCTCAGGATATTGGAAGGGTAATGCCATATAGAGACGAGGAGGGTAGAAGCAGAGAAGTGGCTTAGTTACCTGGGGAGTGAGTGAGCACAGCTGAAGGTACAATGAGACAAGTCCTCATAGATTGAAAAGAGATTTTGGTGGAAAGACTGCCAGTCTTTTGTTTTTTTGGGGTTTTTTTTAGTAGTAGTTAAATTACCTTGTTTAGTGTGTCAGCTTTCTGTTTTTTTTTTTTTTTTTCTGTTTTACAAATTTTAAATGTCACTTGCTTTGGAAATACAGACTTACTGATTTTCGAAACATATTTTGATTTTCCTATCTTAACCCTATTGAATTATTATTTTTAATTAATTTTTACTGGAGTATAGTTGATTTGCAATGTTGTGTTGGTTCCAGGTGTACAGCAAAGTGAACCCATCATACATATACAGAGATTCACTCTTTTTTAAGATTCTTTACCCATGCAGATTATTACAAGGTGTTGAGTAGAGTTCCCTGGGCTATACAGTAGGTTTTTAATAGTTATCTATTTTATTTACAGTAGTGCATATATGTCAATCTCAGTCTCCCAATTTATCTCTCCCCCTTTCCCTGTGTTAGTTTCCTTAGTGCTAATTTTCATCTTGTGCTTTGGAATTTTTGTTTTATTTTCTTTTGTTGAGGGATGTGTGTGTGTGTGTGTGTGTGTGTGGTTGGCTCTCTGTGAGCTCACTCTCCTGTAGCAGGTTTATTGCTGCTTTCATCAAAGACCAGGTTTTCTTATTCAACAGAAATGGAGTCAGGGGGTTGGGGGCATGTGGTGAAGAGGCACCAGGCAGCTTAGACTTGGTTCTGGAGTTGCTCTCAGCTCCTTGGTCTGAGTTGCTTTCATCTCCATCCTGCCAGTGAACAACTACCCTCCTCCCAGTTGCAGCCCATACGCATGGCCCCAGCTTTCTTAGACTCCTATCACTTGAGATGAAGCCCATCTCTGCTCCAGGTTCACCCGTGGAGCCTGGCTCCTGGCTCCCAGCCTTGAGGGCAAAAAGCTGCAAGGCAGGATAGGAAACATAGTGGCATTACTACCAGATTCCTTACACTGAGTGGAGCAAATTTCAGCTGGATCAAAGATGTGAAGGTAAAATGAGAACCTAAGTTTTAAAAAATAGTCCAAGTTGGGGAAGGTTTTTAGGAAAGGATTTTTTTTTAATTGAAAGATAAAAAGATCATACCATGAGTTAGGAGCTCTTACAAATCAATGCTTTAATTGAGGTAAGACTGACATGTAACATTGTATTAGTGGCAGAGATACAACATAATGATTCAGTATTTGTAAATATTGCAAAATGATCACCACAGTAAATCTAGTTAATATCCATCACTATATATAAATACACATTTTTTTCTTGTGATGAGAATTTTTAAGATCTATTCTTTCAGCAACTTTCAAATATACAGCACAGTATATAACCATGATCATTAGGCTGTATGTTTTATCCCAGTGACATTTATTCTATAACTGGAACTTCGTAGCTTTCAACTACCTTCACCCATTTTGCCCACTCACCACCCCCTGTCTCTGGCAACTACCTATCTGTTTCTGTGTCTATGAGTTCAAGATGTTTTTATTTTTATTTTAGATTTCACATGTAAGTGAGATCATACTCTTTGTTTTTCTCTGTCTCACTTACTTCAGTTAAAATTATGCCCTCAAGTTCCAGCCATGTGTCACAAATGGCAAGACTTCCCTCTCTTTTTATTTTTCCATTTCTTTTCAATTTTCCATTGTGTCTGTGTGTGTATCACAGTTTCTTTATCCATTCATCCAATGATGCACACAGGTTGTTTCCATGTCTTGGCTATTGTCAATAATGCTGCAGTGAACATGGGTACAAGTTTCTTTTCAAATTAGTGTTTTCATTTCCTTGCAAATTAAACATTTGAATGACCAAAATGCCCAATAGGGAAATCAATAAAATATACACCGTTCACAGAAAAAATACATGTATATATACTTATATATATAAAGAATCTAAAAACATCACTATGAAATAAAGGCAAATTAAAGCTATAATAGGGACTTCCCTGGTGGTCCAGTGGCTATGACTCTGTGCTCCCAATGCAGGGGGCCCAGGTTTGATCCCTTGTCAGGGAGCTAGATCCTGCATGCTGCGACTAAGACCCAGCAGAGCCAAATACATATATATATTTTTTTTACAAAAAGCTATAATAAATGCTATTTTCACTTGCCTACTGTCCCACAAGGTAAATTATCAGCTACTCCATGTTTGCATGGTGCTGACGTATCACAAATCAGATGGGTCAAAGAAATACTTAACATATTTAAAGATATTTATTTTTATATTTATTTATTTGGCTGCCCTGGGTCTTATTTACAGCATGTGGGATCTAGTTTCCTGATCAGAGATCGAACCTGGGCTCTCTGCATTGATAGTGCAGAGTCTTAGCTATTGACCCACCAAGAAAATCCCTGCTTGACGTATTTTTTGATGTGTTCAGTGTCCCTGTGCATTTAAATATGCTGTTCCTTCTGAATAGAAGGACAATTCTTCAACCCTTTGTCATTAGATTTACATCTAACTCCAACTCATTCTTCAAAACTCAGCTCATCTCACCTTCTCCAGGAAGCCTTTCTGGATTACCATGACGACCACCCTAGTCTGATTAATTTCTCTTCTGGGTAATTTTTTTTTTTTTAATTTGATCATATTCTTGTCTCATTGATTTCAACTCTTGATTTACTTGTTCTTTTTCTCAACTACTCTGTAAGAGCACCAAGTCTAATTTGATTTTGCATTCCCCAGGCCTCGCTCATTGGAAGCACTCAAAGATTCTTTGTTGGATGTATGAATGCAGAACTTGTTACTTCGAGGGGAGATCATATGTGGTTGATTTAGTGACTCTGGGTTATGTGCCAAGCACACTCCACTGGGAGGCAGTGTTGTGCAGTGAAAAGCTCTTAGCTTTGTATGTGTGCCTGACTCCCACATCATTCTCACCACCTTCTACCTGCCTGTTCCAAGGCCATGCAAAATCTTCTCAAGACAGCAGCAAAATGAGAAGAGTATTTTTCTTATAAGATTATCATGAGGATTAAAAATAACTAAGGTAGATTTAGGGAAAATGTCCAGCATATTGTAAGTGTATTTATCATAAGGAGTGTGTGTATGTTAGTGGCTCAGTAGGATCCAACTCTTTGCGACCCAATGGGCCATAGTCCACCAGGCTCCTCTGTCCATGGAATTCTCCAAGGAAGAATACTGGAGTGGGTAGCCATTCCGTCCTCCAGGAGATCTTCCCAACCCAGGGATCGAACCTGGATCTCCTGCATTGCAGGTGGATACTTTACCATTTGAGTCATCAGGGAAGCCCCTTATCATAAGGTAATTCTCGATTTCTTGCTTATATGCTAATAGCCCCAATTGCAAGTAAAAGTCTAGTTCAAAGAAGTGTTCTTCAAAATAATGTTGCAAATTATGGTTTCCGAAAAGGCTGTCAGCCCATTTCTTACCTCTCTCAGAGGTCGTGGGGTTGCAAGGGTTCACAGGTTCTCAGGACTCCATGGCACTAGGAGTCCCACTGGGACTTAGGCAAGTCAAGGGCTTTAGTGACTGTTCCCGGCAGGCCCTGGTTCAGCCGTGCGTGCTTAATGCACACAGATTTTTACGCACTGGCCTGGGAAACAAGCCACTATCTATAATTCTGTTTCTATGGGGAAAGGCTTTCTGTGTTCCAAACAACCCACATACTATTGAACTCCTGGAACACAACCTATAGGTCAGCTGGGACCAGCTGACGGGGTTTATATGGCTCGGCAGCAGCTAGAGTGACTACACAATGTGGATCTAATAATCACAAATTCTCTCCAGTGACTAATCTAGCTGTGGTCTCCACAACTGAAGAGGAATTTTAAAAAAAACTGGAGAGGAATCTACAAAGAACCACAAAAATGGTTAAAGAGCTGCAGGAAAATCTAGTCTGATCTCTATTGTGCCCAGAGGATTCCAGAAACTACCCCCGTGATGCGAGCGAGTGTGTGTTCTGTCGCTCTGTCGTATCTGACTCTGCGACACTATGGACTGTACCCTGCCAGGCTCCTCGGTCCATGGGATTCCTGAGGCAAGAATACTGGAGCAGGTTTCTACTTCCTCCTTCTGGGGAATTTCCTGATCCTGAGATCGAACCCAAGTCCCCTGCATTTCCTACATTGCAGATGAATTCTTTACCACTGAGCCACTGGGGAAGCCCAATCCATGCAATAATCACTCTCAAATGAAAAAAAGTGTTTGATTCTGCACTGTGTCAAATACTTTTATCATTTGCTGATTGATTATAAATTCCTAGGGAAGAGAGCTGAAGTTCATTGAGCACTCACCTTGGGATCAGGCAGGCCTCTTCCATACAATTCTTAAATTTGTTCTTAGAGACACCCTGCGAGATAGACATTACAATGTCTGTTTTACAGATGAGAAAACTGAGATTCAACAAGATTAGTTTGCCAAAAATTTTACAGCTAATCATACACAACCTCATTCCATAGTTCATCAGGCACTCTGTCTATCAGATCCAGGCCCTTAAATCTATTTCTCACTTCCACTGTATAATCATAAGGGATTTGATTTAGGTCATACCTGAATGGTCTAGCGGTTTTCCCTACTTTCTTCAATTTGAGTCTGAATTTGGTAATAAGGAGTTCATGATCTGAGCCACAGTCAGCTCCTGGTCTTGTTTTTGTTGACTGTATAGAGCTTCTCCATCTTTAGCTGCAAAGAATATAATCAGTCTGATTTCAGTGTTGACCATCTGGTGATGTCCATGTGTAGAGTCTNTTTTTTCAACTTAAGTCTGAATTTGGCAATAAGGAGTTCATGATCTGAGCCACAGTCAGCTCCTGGTCTTGTTTTTGTTGACTGTATAGAGCTTCTCCATCTTTAGCTGCAGAGAATATAATCAGTCTGATTTCAGTGTTGACCATCTGGTGATGTCCATGTGTAGAGTCTTCTCTTGTGTTGTTGGAAGAGGGTGTTTGCTATGACCAGTGCATTATCTTGGCAAAACTCTATTAGTCTTTGCCCTGCTTCATTCCTCATTCCAAGGCCAAATTTGCCTGTTACTACCAATAAATATTTATCAAACAAAATGATGCATGAAAATGAGATGGTAAGAATCATTAATAAGAATACAATCCATTATTGTAAATAGCATGCCAGGCAGTGTTAATATTTCACATATTTTATCTTTATTCCTGACAACATTCTAAGAAGCATGCCTTATTATCATCCGTTGCTGCCAGGTGGAGAAGGGCAGGTCAGTCATTCATCCCCTCCATCCCCACCCCATCTGACCCCTGGTCCCTGATCCTAACAATAATGATATTCTGCAATTTGCTTTTTTCACCTATGTAACAGTTTCTTTAGTGTTAAGCATTAAAAGGGTCTAGTGTCTAGTTTGTACCTAGGCTCTAAAAGATAGTCCAATTATGTTTAAAATATTTAACAACTGATAGAGCATAGACACGAATCCCAAGAGCTCCTTCAGATTGTAAACTGAACCAGAATGCGTGAGCAGGATGTCAGCTTATATGCAGATGTTCAGAGGCTTGCGGAAGTGTATTTGTAGGCATCCCTAGCTGAGTCAAGGGTCTGTGTGTTCAGAATTTTCACAGATGTTGCCAAATTACCCACCCAATCTTCTTAGGTATTTGAAAACCTCTTTCTCTACACCCTAACTAACACTGCATATTACCAATCTATTTCCCTGGCAGCCCAGTGGTTGAGGCTCTACCCTGCCAACTCAGGGAACTAAGATCCCCCCACATGCAGTACAGCAGTTGAAAGATAAATAAATGAATTTCATATTTGCCAATCTCTTAGGCAAGTAAATGACAGCTTTTTTTGAAGGTTCACATGTCTTGCTTTGAGAGGGTAAGCATGTTTTTGTGTATTTATTTAGTTATTCTATTCACTTATTTGTAACTTTTGTCAAATTTTCTATTCTGTTGGGTTTTTTCCTTCTCTCTCTTTTCTTTTTTGCCAGTACTGCTGGTGGAGATCTTAGCTCTCTGACCAGGGATTGAAGTGGGACCCTCATCAGTGAAAGCGTGAAGTCCTCACCACTGGACCACCAGGGAATTCCCTTTCTTCTCTTTTTAAAATTGTAAGAACCAACCTGTTTTTGTATAAGCCTAAAAGCATTTGACAAAGAACTAAAGGAACAGGGTTAGATGGACCAATAGTGAGTACAGGGGGAAAATGTGTCCCAATTTAAAAAAGAAAAAAATACATATATGTTGTTTGGAATAAGTACCAAATTTATGAGGTAAAAGTAAGACCTTCAGAATACCCTACCTGTTAACTTAGTCCCTTTCTCCTCTTTCCATCAAAGGGTTAATCCACTCACACATTTCCATTTATCACCATTACCTCTTCTGAAAGCTATAGAGGACCTATAACAGCAGTAAAATGATGAAATATCGAGGAATAAAATTAACAAGAAATAAGTGCAAGTTTTATGAAGAAAACTTTAAAACTCTACTGAGGGACATAAAGGAAGACTTAAGTAAAATAAAAGATGTAATTTATCCCTTCCAGCAAGATTCAATAACAAAAGCATAAAGATGTTTATCTTCCCTGAACTGATCTTTAAATTCAAAGCAATTTATATTAAAATATCAACAGGATTTTGTTTTCTTTAATTGCCACATTTCATCAAAATTAAGCATTTGGAGAAAGCCAGGGAAATTCTGAAAGACAAGTTAGTGATGGGAGGAGAGCAGCAGAAGCTCCTTCAAATATTAAAGTGTATTTTGAAGTTAATAATGAGATTAAATAATGAGGACACAAAGAACAATGCGACAGTTTAGACTATGATATGGACATTTCAATTTTGGTAAAGGTGACTTTTCAGATCAGAGATGAATTGAATTGGGACAGTGAACTACTTTTCGTTAAAAATCAAACTGGTGGAGGAGTGGGAGGGAGGTTCAAGAGGAAGCGACATGTATACTTATGGCTGATTCACGTGGTTGTACGGCAGAAATCAACACAACACTGTAAAGCAAGTCTCCTCCAAACAAAGATAAAGCTGGCTGTGTTACTCTTCTAACAAAAATAAAACTCATCTGAATCAAGATTGAAATGTTAGAGTAATTAATAATGCACCTCTTTAGTGGTTCTCCAGGTGGAATACCTGTGGCATCTTTGCCTCCCAGGGAATATTTGAAGATGTCTGGAGTCAATGCCAGTGATCACAGTTGGAGGGGAAAAAATGCTTCTGGCCTCTAGCAGATGGAGACCAGGGTGCTGCCATTTCAAAGCACACAGGATAGACCTCCAGGGAAAGATCATCCTGTCTGAAAGTCAGTCATGCTGAGGCTGAGACAACTTTTCCTGGAAGGAGGCATGAATACAATCATGGAGTAGGGAAGGCCTTTGTAACCAGGACAGAAAATCCAAGACACAGTAAAAGATACACATGTGTATAAGTATTTTGTTGTTTTTTTTTAAACTTGTGTGTGAGGGAAAATTCATAAAATTTTCAAAAGCAAAACAACTGGAAAAAATACTGTCGGCACATGTCAGGCAGAAGATCTATTTGCCGAACTTATGCAGAACTCATATAAGTCAGAGGAAATAAAGAGTCCTGTTTTTAAAAAGCTGGGCAAAGTCTATAGATAAGCAGTTCACATTAAAAAAAAAAAAGAATCCAAATAAACAGAAACATGAAAAAAAATTAAAAGTTTAGTGTGCAGTCATTGTAACAGCAAAGTAAATTAGACTGCGCTGATAGAGGAAGGTTGATTATACATATATAAGTTGTTTTTAAGCAAAGTATAGAACATTATAACGGTATTCCTTTTGTGTACAATTTTTTATGTGTAGTTTTTTGGAATGATACTCAGGGAAATAATAACAAAGTCTACCTTTGGAGGAAGAGGGGAAGAGAATGAGATGCATGATAAGGAGGGTCTGTTTTTCATCATATACTTTTTTGTACAAACTTGATATATAAGAGGCAGAGACAACGTGTATGAGATGAAGTCGGAGAAGGCAGGGGCCCAGTCTAGACTGGTCATCATCATTTGATTTTACCTTACTTATTCGTTCTTCCGAGCTCCTCCTTTCTTTATGGAGATCTGAGTTTCTGACTTATTTTCCTTCTTTAAATAATTTCTTTTAGAAATTCCCTGGTGGACAGTGGTTAAGACTGCATTTCCACTGCAGGGATGGAATCGAGTCCTGGCTGGAAAAGTAAGATCCCACATGCTACATGGGCCCCCAAAATAAAAAATTTATTTTAACCTTTTTTTACAAGGTGGGTCTATCATTTTTGATGACCAAATAATAGTCCATTTTAACTATGGATATAATTTATGTACCAAACCCCATTTATTGGACATAGGTTTTGTTCTCGTTTGAACTAGAGGGGATTTTTGAAGATCTTCTACAAAAACATAAGCAAGGGTCTAAAATAGGATGAGGTGTATTTGGGGCCTTGAAAGTCTGATTCTGCAGTCCATGAACCAGGGACGGTTAATCATTAGCAAGTGTAAATAACCCCCAGTGACACCCTGGGATTTCATTATTTGCTGCTATTTCCAAGAAGTATCAAAGGGTGTCAAACCATTTACTCTGTTGAACTGGATGGCCAGATCTGCAAAACTGGAAAGTTTAATCCTGATGCAAGCACATTTTACAAAATTTGGCCAAGTATTATAGTACGTAAGAAGAGAGTAAGATGCTTTCCTCAAAATGAATCAGCAAAAGTTGTGGATGGAGGGCTGGAGTCCACATACCCAGTAAATGGCATGGATCGTTCAAGTGAAGGTTTTCTCTTCTACTGGTGGGTGTGTTAGTACAGGGGACAAGTTGTTTCCTAAAGTGTTTCATCAGCTTTCCATAGGATGTCATGCAAAAGCCAAGATGATTATTCTGCATTCCCTTAAAAGGGAGGAAAACACATTTACTGCCAAGCTACTTGGATACACTTTTAAAACTTACATTTAAAAAATAAACTTTTTTATATTAAAAAAAATAAAAATTTTTTTAAAAACAACTTTTGTTTTATTTTTCCAGTCCATCTTGGAAGCTCTCCTCAGCAATAGACTTACAGGGTCAATTAGCAGAGCGAAATAAATGTCTAAATCCGTCCCTGTTTGTCTCTCCCCCTCCGCTTGCACTTGGCAACAAATTCATACATATGTCTGCTAGTCTCCAATACTTTTTTTTTTTTAGTTTCGCCATGTGGCTTGTGAGATCTTAGTTCTCTGACGAGGGACTGAATCTGAGTCCCTGCGTTGGAATTGTGGAGTCTTAACCACTGGACTGCCATGGAAGTCCTGAATACATTTTATTAAAAAAAAAAAATCTTAAAAATTGCCAGGTGATCTCAAAAACAAGGGTTTTGTCATGCCTAGAATATCTTTTTTTTTTTAAATAATGTAAAAACGTAAGTATAATAGTGGCAGTCCTAGTGTAATAAATCCCCAAATACTAATCACCCAGCTTCAACAATTCTCAACCCATGGCCACTCTTGCTTCATCTATACCCTCACTGACTTCCTTCTCTCCTATATTATATCAAAGCCAATCCCAGACACCCAGGCACTTCTGGATAAGCTTAGAGTTAATTCTCTGCTTGCCTCAGCAGTAACTCCTTCCTCTCTGGGTTAAATGGTTTATTTACTGAAAGGGCTAAGAAGTCTCAGAATTATGCCCAATTGTATTTTACTTTCTAGCTATTTCTGCTCCTATGATTAAACATTTCCTTCTTACCAGAGAGAGTGATTACATTTTATGTTTGTGTGTGTGCTGAGTTGCTCAATTGTGCCTGACTCTTTGCGACCCCATGGGCTGTAGCCTGCCAGGCTCCTCTGTCTATGGGATTCTCCAAGCAAGAATACTGTAGTGTGTCGTCATGCCCTCCTCCAGGGGTTCTTTCTGACCCAGGGATCGAACCTGCATCTCTTGTGTCTCCTGCATTAGCAGGCAGATTCTTCACCACAAGGGCCACTTGGGAAGCCCCACATTTAAGCTTAGATGCGGCTTTAAAGCCTTTAGTTCTGCTAGCCCCTGTTATGGAGAAGGCAATGGCACCCCACTCCAGTACTCTTGCCTGGAAAATCCCATGGATGGAGGAGCCTGGTGGGCTGCAGTCCATGGGGTCGTTGAGTCGGACATGATTGAGCGACTTCATTTTCACTTTTCACTTTCATGCATTGGAGAAGGAAATGGCAACCCACTCCAGTGTTCTTGCCTGGAGAATCCCAGGGACGGGGGAGCCTGGTGGGCTGTTGTCTATGGGGTCGCACAGAGTTGGACAGGCTGAAGCGACTTAGCAGCAGCAGCAGCAGCCCCTGTTAGAGCTGTAACTGTGATACATTTTCTCTTTTGGACAGTCCTACCCTCAAACATTTATCTCAGTTTCTTCGATTTGAACTTGTCAGACAACGTGCACTGATTTTTTTTTTCCCCTTGGTTCAGAGAGCACATTCACCAAATCAGTATCTCTCTTTGAGGTCTATAGAAATGTTTTACTTTACTGACTATAAAGAAAAACATGACTTTAAAAAATGTCATGGCTACAATGGACTTGAAAGTGAAGTTGCTCAGTCATGTCCGACTCTTTGCAACCCCATGGACTGTAGCCTATCAGGCTCCTCCGTCCATGGGATTTTCCAGGCAAGAGTGCTAGAGTGGATTGCCATTTCCTTCTCCAGGGGATTTTCCGGACCCAGGGATTGAACCCGGATCTCCTGCATTGCAGGCAGATGCTTTACAGTCTGAGCCACCAGGGAAGCCCTTAAAGGCAAATTATTTCCTTCTCGTGTGTGTGCGCATGCGTGCGTGCGTGCGTGCGCGTGTGTGCATGTGTGTGTGTGTGTGTGTGTGTGTGTGAGAGAGAGAGAGAGAGAGAGAGACAGAGAGAGAGAAATGAAGATGAGGGAATAAAGTCTAGAAAGATTTATTTCTAGTTTTGTTTCCAGTATCCAGTTTTTTTTTCAGCCAGAACAGTCAGATGTAGCATTAAAACACAAACAGGCCTTATTCCAAAGTTTTAAAACATAATATTCTGACCATTGGGTTTGAAAAAAGTAGAATCCTCATAGCTTATCTGATGACTTTTCCTCCCTCCCCCCTTCCTCGCTCCTTCCTTCCTTTCTCCCCAGTCCCTCGTAATCCTTGGACACATGATCCCTCATTGGAAATCACAGAACAATAATTAGTCCTAAATATTTTATACTTCACAAGAATCCCATTTAGTTTTTAAAACTAAACAAACCAATTAAAACGGGGTTTAGATTTTTTGAGTTAGGAATGCTTTGCCTTCATGTGATAAAACATGTTCCTCCTACCAGTTTTTTTATGGGAAAGAATAAAGCCAAACCTCCACAAGCTTCTATTTGATTAGTCATTTGTCACTTATCTGTCTGCTCACAAAGTGCATTTACCAAAGGGATTAATGCTTCTGTAACCACAATGCTTTGCTTTTTTCTGTCACTTTGTTGAGCCTCCAAAGAAAATGACGGAAGGGAGGGGTTCTTGGGGCACCTCCTCCCCAGTCTGAAATACAAGCCCCTCCACGGAGCTTTGAAATCCAGTTCACAAAATAGCCTACCCACACTAAAGATGGTGTTTAGGCCAAGTTTCGTCTCTAATGTGACTTACACATACACCTGCTCCTCCCATTTCTCCCTCACTCATCCAGAAAATAGTTCTCTTACTGTTTTGCAAAGTGCCACAGTCCAATCATTTCTGCTCAATAAATGCAGAAATCAACTTTAATCCAGGAAAAAGTAATGTAAATTGTGTTTGCTGGACTTTGAGTTGTGTTAAGAAGATCTGAATAAGTTACTGTTAAGGAATCCTTATCTGGTAACAGGTGGGCTAAGCTGGAAAAAAAACAAACTGAAAATCCTGGAATGGGAAGTTTACACTCACTCCTCCTTGATTAGCTGTGGGATTAGAATGCCTCACCTCCACCCCTCTCACAGAGCAGATGTCCCAGTTATCAACTGTTCTCCAGAAGAAAAGCTGAGAAGGTTTATAGGACATGCAAGAAGAGTTTATACTTTACTTCCAGGACTTTACCTTGAGGGTCTTCAGATCTACTCTCTAACCTATGCCCATTCCAGACCTTATTTGAATGTCCATAGAAACAAAACTAAACTAAAATTATATACCTCTCTTTCAGGATTCAGCTTCATCTATTGCCAAATTTGACAATTTGTCACCTTAAGTATTAATACGTGTGCCTGAGTTGGCATTACCTGTTCTCTTTGCAAGTTTTCTGCAATGAGCTTGGATTCTCTTACTTTTTTTAATCATCAAAAAATGATGTTTCTCTTAAAAAATTTTTTTTTAATCTGCCTACCCTTAACACCACAGTACAGACACAATTACAGGTGACTCTCATGTGAACTGAAAGAGTGATTCATTTGACAAAGACTGACAGCAATTTCTGTGTCCTTGCTAGGTGTCAAGCTGGGGTTTTTTTAAGCTGGTTGGTGTGAAAATAAACAAGAAAGAACAATAGGTGAACGTGTCCAGGAGGAGAAAGGATGAGAAAAGATAAGTTGTTCAGGGCATCTCAAAAATTGGAGGAATTGGAGGAACTTATGAATCTGCCTTACAATGCAGGGGACGCGGGTTTGATCCCTGGTTGGGGAACAGAGATCCACATGCCTTGGGGCAACTAAGAACTTGTGCCAAAACTACTGAGCCCACACAGCACAACAAAAGATTCCCACATGATGCAATAAAGACCCAACACAGCCAGATACATAAATAAATATTAAAAGAAAAAAAACTGGAGGAAGTAGAATTGGGAGAGATTTGAGGGAAAGGAGGCCTGTTTTTTAAAGCCAGTGACAGAGCTTCTCTGGGTGGCTCAATGGTAAAGAATCCATCTGCCAGGGCAGGAGATGTGGGTTCAATCCCAGGTCCAGGAAGATCCCACATGCCGTGGGAGCAACTAAGCCCATGCAACTACTGAGCCTGTGCTCTAGAACCAGAAGCCACAATTACTCAGCCTGTGTGCCTCAACTATTGAAACCCACACATCCTAGAGCCTGTGCCCACAACTAGAGAAGCCGCAGCAGTGAGAAGCCCACGCACCGCAACTCGAGAAAAATTCACCCAGCACAGCCCACAGTAAAATAAATAAATGCAAAAATAATAAAATCTTTCTAAAAATAAATAAAGCCAGTGACAGCCACTCAGCAAAGTACAGATGTACTAGAAAGGGGTGTACCCTTTAGTCCAGCCCCTACACTAAGGGGGCTTATTCTGAGGTTTGGTGCTCTGATTTGGCAAATACAGAGGGAGTAATAGGAGAAGGTGATGGCACTCCACTCCAGTACTCTTGCCTGGAAAATCTCATGGACTGAGGACCCTGGTGGGCTGCCGTCCATGGGGTCACGAAGAGTCGGACACCACTGAGCGACTTCCCTTTCACTTTTCACTTTCATGCATTGGAGGAGGAAGTGGCAACCCACTCCAGTGTTCTTGCCTGATGGGGGAGACTGGTGGGATGCCGTCTATGGAGTCGCACAGAGTCGGGCACGACTGAAGTGACTTAGCAGCAGCAGCAGCAGAAGGAGTGATAGAAGGTAACGGAAAGCACAGAAGACCTAACACAGCCAGATAAGTAAATAAACGTTAGAAGAAAAAATTGGAGGAAGTAGAGTTGGCAGGAATTTGAGGTACGGCAACTCACTTCAGTATTCTTGCCTGGAGAATCCCATGGACAGAGGAGCCTGGAGGACTATCATCCATAGGGCAGCAAAGAGTCGGAAACGACTGAAACAAACTTAGCACCCACACACAGGCCTGTTGTTTAAAGCCAGTGACAGGGCTTCCCTGGTGGCTCAGAGGCCAAAGAATCCACCTGCCAATGCAGAAGACCTGAGTTTCAACCCTAGATTGGGAAGATCCCTTGAGAAGGGAATGGCAACCCACTCCAGCATTCTTGCCTGGAGAATCCCAGGCTATAGTCCATGGAATTGCAAAGAGTTGGACATGACTAAAGTGAGCACGCATGAGCCTGAGGTGGGGTCAGGCCTTATTCTGTAGAAAATGATGACATTTGGCTGCACTTCAGGGAAATGAAGTTTGCTGTTTTCTCTGGAACAAGTTTGAGGCAAAGTGCCTGGTGAATAGGGTTTTAAAAGATTAAAGGCCTGAAATTTCATTGTGCCTATGAAAATGGGAACTTTTTTTTTGCTTGGTACTTTAAGTTTCTAAAAATAAGATTTACTGAGCCTATTTGAGCCTGTACACGCAATTATTACAGACACATAAAATATAGAAAACACTTTACCATTGTTTAGACTATAAAAAAATAATGAGTAACTAGATGAGAATGGGAACCCCTTCAGGCCAGGATAGAGCCAGCTTTCACGCAGGAGTCACAATTCAGAATGCATAAGTCAGCTGTTTTACACTACTTTATTTTTCCTGTTCACACTGTAGAGGTCAAAGGGTGTGAAAGGCTAGGAAAAGGCTGGATTTCTCCAAACATCCCTGGGAGGTGTCAGCCTGCAAACAGGCTGTTGGCTAATGACTGTGATGATTAAGCCTGCCTCCTGGGGCCTGTTCATAACTTTTATTTAAATAGGCTGTTTCTCACCTTGATTGGCAAGATGTTCTCTGATGGGAAGGAGTCAGTTCCTTAACTGCTTTTGTAGAATGAAACCTCAGTTTGAAGCTGGGGTTACCAACTCTCTTTTTTCGTTTGTTTGTTTGTGTGGTAAAATATACACAGCATGACATTTACCATTTTAACCATTTTTAATTGCATGGTTCACTGTCATTAAGTACATTTGCATTGTTGTGCAACCTTTCACCAACATCCATCTCCCTGACTTTCTTCATCTTCCCAAACTGAAACTCTGACCCATTAAACACCCTCTCCTCTCTCCTCAACCCCTGGTAACCTATTCTACTCCCTGTCTCTATGAATCTGACCATCCTAGGTCCCTCATTTAAGTCGAATCCTAAGGTATTTGTCCCTTTGAGTAAGGCTGATTTTACTCAGCATGCTGTCTTCATGGTCCTGGCTCCTTATAACATGTGTCAGAATTTTGTTACTTTCTCATTTACCTTTATTTTGGAACTTTTAATTTTATTATTTTTAAAATATTTCTTTTTCTTTATTCATCTGGTTGCACCTGGTCTTACTGGGGCTTCCCAGGTGACCCCATGGACTGTAGCCTGTCAGGCTTCTCTGTCCATGAAATTCTCCAGTCAAGAATACTGGAGTATTCTTGGTAGCCATTCCCTTCTCCAGGGGGATCTTCCTGATCCAGGGCTTGAACCTGCATCTCCTGCATTGCAGGCAGATTCTTTACCATCTGAGTCACCAGGGAAGCCCAGAGTAGGTGCAAAAGAGATATGAATGTTGTACAGTATTTATCTTTCCAATATTTTTCACATTAATTGCAGCCTCTCAAAAATCCCTCCAGTGAAGAAGTTCAAGCATATTGAAATATTCATATAAATAAATTAGAGAGGGTGCTTTTGAGATACTATTACTCCATCATTTTTTGAGGATTTTCTTATTTTCTGGTACAACTTTTTGTTCCAGGCTCATATTGGCTTTCCTGGCCCAACCCTAGAAGCTACCATTTCTCCAAGAAGCCCTGGTCATTTTCGGTAGAAAAAGATATACAGACACTGAGATCTGGGCTCTAAATGTGCGAAGTGCATATTACTACTGGATTGTCATTGCTTCTAGGTCCTCTCAATAGACAGAGGAAGAACACACAGACACACACACACACACTGCATCCAGTTGAAAACCATGAATTCTTACTGATAGCTCCAATTTCAATTCAACACCACAGACTCCTTTCAGTCTTCTTGTTCCTCATGGTTGCAACTCTTCTCTGACAGTACGGAACCTGTTTCTCATTACCCTCAAGATAATGACTACTTGTTCAATCCTAGACTATACCAACCCTGCCTCTACAAAGAACAAACTGACTATTATAATGCAATATTCCTTTCTTTGTTCTCTTTAGTCTGAGTGTGTAAGGTCAAAATACCACGTTCAGAAGTTACTTGAGTCAGCTCTTCCTTCCATATGACTGTTACTGTTTTGAAATATGTTTAGGTTCATTTTTTATTCTTTCTTTCTTTTGGTTCATTAATTAAATTTATATTCCTTTCTCTGGTTGTCCTACATTTGTTTCATTTTATCATTATGATGATGATAATGACCTTTTTGGTATGCAAAACAGCATGATTCCAAAATCAAAACTATCCCTCCCACCTTATAGGTAATCTCTGTTAATACCAACAATCATCGGTTTCTTTCTTTTTTGGCCACACAGAGAGGCCCTCGGGATCTTAGTTCCCAACCAGGGTTTGAACCTGTGATACTTGCAGTGGAAACACTAACTCCTAATCACTGGACTGCCAGGGAATTCCTGCAGGATCATTAGTTTCTAGTTTTTACTTCCTGTAGCTGCTGCTGCTGCTAAGTTGCTTCAGTCGTGTCTGACTCTGTGAGACCCCATAGACGGCAGGCCACCCGGCTCCCCAGTCCCTGGGATTCTCCAGGCAAAAACACTGGAGTGGGTTGCCATTTCCTTCTCCAATGCATTAAAGTGAAAAGTGAAAGTGAAGTCACTCAGTCGTGTCCGACTCTTAGTGAGCCCATGGACTGCACCCCACCAGGCTCCTCCGTCCATGGGATTTTCCAGGCAAGAGTACAGGAGTGGGGTGCCATTGCCTTCTCCGTTCCTCTATCTATTTTACCAAAAAAGAAAAAAAGCAGACAGATGTATGTTTTTTTGTTATACAGTAGGTGGTACACTATGGATCAGCAATTCTCAATCTTTTTAGTCTCAGGGCCTCTTCACACAATTAAAAATCATTGAAGAGTGAAAGAGCTTTTGTGTATGTGGGCTTTCTCTGTTATATTTACTGCATTAGAAATTAAAACTGAGGGACTTCCCCAGTGGTTAAAACTCTGAGCTTCCAATGCAGGGGACATAGGTTCAATCCTTAGTTGGAGAATTAAGATCCCACATGCCTCATGGCTCAGCCAAACAAACAAAAAACCCTGATAAGTTGTCAAAAGTATTTATTTATTATTTTGATTAAAATGAACAGTAATAAGCTCCTGAAATGTAAATATATTTTTATGAAAAAGAACTCCATTTTCTCAAACAAAAAAGAATAGAAAGAAAGAAGGCATGGATTTACAATGTCTGACTTAATGAAACGCAGCTAAATTCTCTATTTGCTTCATGCAATCTCTTGCAGTGTATTATTTTCATTGAAGCATATAAAGAGTCCTGGCCTCAAACAGGTATGTAGTTAGAAAAGGGAAGAGTATTTTAAGTCTTTTCAGAAAATTGTGTATGTTCTTGGATACTACCCTAAAAACTCAGCAGTAGTAGTTTCTTAAAAGGTAGTTGCAGTGTGGACTCTGAAAGCATATTAATAAACTTTTTAAAGTTCTGTTACATTATAATCCATTGATCTTTCTTATACTTTGGTTGTATCTTTAGCCATGCAGGATTTTGTGCATTTGGAAAATGACGATTAATTGAAGTATGAAGGTCTTCCTAATGTGGACACATTTCATCATACAGTATCAAAAATTATTTGATATATTATCACATCTGAGGACTTCCCTGGTGGTCCAGTGGCTAAGACTCCAAGCTCCCAACACAGAGGGGCCCAGGTTTGATCCCTGGTAGGGGAACTAGATCCCACATGCTGCAATGAAGATAGAGATCCTGTGCTGCAACTAAGACCCAGTGCAACCAAATAAATTAAATTAAAATATATTAAAAATATATCATCTCTCACACCAATAGAAAAGTCTTCAAGTATCAAGAACCCAAAGAGTCTACAGTGGTAGATAAAAATTTCCCAAAATTCCCATTCTGATTTGAAAGTTTTGCGTTTTACCATTGGCAGCATATACTATCAGTTGTTTCCTTGAAGAGAGAGGCTCACTCATTTATATTTGAGAAAAATAAAAACAATTCTCAAATACCCATGTGTGAATAACAAGTTTGTCTGGCAGGTATTCTTTCAGGTAAAAATGGTGTTCCATGAGAAAGTGGCTAGCTCAGCGTGTGACTCAAACAATAGCAGAAATACTTTTCCTTTAGGTAACTATTGTACTGTGTGTGTCAGAAGCACTTCACGGGTATTTCCCATTCAGTCACACAGACTAGTAATTCATTTATTCTATTTTTGGCTGTGCTGGGTCTTTGCTGCACACAGGCTTTCTCTGGCTGTGGTGAGTGGGGTCTACTCTTCACTGCAGTGTGTGGGCTTCTCATTGCAGTTGCTTCTCCTATTGCGAAGCGCAGGCTCTAGGTACTTGGGCTTCAGTAGTTGCTGTGCATGGGCTCAGTAGTTGTGGTGCACTGGCTTAGTTGCTCTGAGGCATGTGAGATCTTCCTGGACCAGGAATCAAACCTATGTCCCCTGCAGTGACAGGGGTTTCTTATCCACTGCACCACCAGGGAAATCATTACAAAGACTATTAAAAAGACATGAACTCAAGTCAAGTCTGATAACATTACTAATTTTTACTGCTTCAAATATTCGTAAGGGAAATTGTCTTTTTTTTTTTTTTTAAACCAAGAGTGCGTGCTAGTAGAGAGTATATGGCACAGCCTTGATTTGTGATAGTCCCTGCAGTTATACCCTATTGCTTTTACACAATCAATGTAAATGTCACCTCTGAAAAAAGGCAAATGGTGGCTTCATATTATTAGAAAAATAGTTGTGATCTCATGGGCCACCTGCAAATGTCTCAGGGACCCCAAGGTGTGTGTGGACTACATTTTGAGAATTGCTACTACAGGTAGATTTTCCTTTTTTACTTAATATATTCTGGCAATTATACTATGTCAGTTTAAAGACAGCATATTAAAAAGCAGAGACATTTCTTTGCCAACAAAGGTCCATCTAGTCAAGGCTATGGTTTTTCCAGTAGTCATGTATGGATGTGAGAGCTGGACTATAAAGAAAGCTGAGCGCTGAAGAATTGATGCTTTTGAATTGTGGTGTTGGAAAAGACTCGAGAGTCCTTTGGACTGCAAGGAGATCCAACTAGTCCATCCTAAAGGAGATCAGTCCTGAATATTCATTGGAAGGACTGATGTTGAAGCTGAAACTCCAATACTTTGGCCACTTGCTGCGAAGAGCTGACTCATTTGAAAAGACCTTGATGCTGGGAAAGATTGAGGGCAGGAGGAGAAGGGGACGACAGAGGATGAGATGGTTGGATGGCATCACCCACTCAATGGACATGAGTTGGGGTAGGCTCCAGGAGTTGGTGATGGACAAGGAGGCCTGGAGTGCTGCAGTTCATGGGGTCGCAAAGAGTCAGACACAACTGAGCGACTGAACTGAACTGAGTTTATAGAGATCGTTCTTATTGTTATTTTATAGTTCTATCATATTTTACCATATGAATAATATCATACTTCAATTACTTTCTTATGTTTGGACATTCAGAGTGCAATTATTAATACAAATGATATTCCAATGAACAATCTTGGGCTAAAATATTTTCATATAATTGAAGGTGTTTCCTGGGACAGCTTCCTAGAGGGGCAAGTATTGTGTCAAAAACAAACACGTGTGGTTTTTTTAGATATTGCCAAACTCCACTTCACAATGGTTGTCCCAATTTGCATATCTACCAGCAATGAATAGGAGTTCCTGTTTCTCCAGAGCCTTAGCAACTAAAGATAATGCAGAGGATAGACATATAAATTCATCATACTTTAAATGACCCTTAGGTTAAATAGCAAGCCACTCCAGTATTCTTGCTTGCCTGGAAAATTCCATTAACAGAGGATCCTGGTGGGTGCTACAGTCCATGGGTTTGCAAAGAGTGGGATATGACTGAAGTGACTTAGCATGTAGCAGGTTATCTGTGAGGGTGACATCAGCCTTTTCTAAGAACTTTTCCCTTCAAAATCAGTAGGTGAAGAATTGATGCTTTCGAACTGTGGTGTTGGAGAAGACTCTTGAGTGTCCCTTGGACAGCAAGGAGTTCAAACCAGTCAATCATAAACAAAGTCAACCCTGAATATTCATTGGAAGGACTGATGCTGAAGCTTCAACACTTTGGCCACCTGATACAAAGAGCCAACTCATTGGGAAAGACCCTGCTGCANTCCCTTGGACAGCAAGGAGTTCAAACCAGTCAATCATAAACAAAGTCAACCCTGAATATTCATTGGAAGGACTGATGCTGAAGCTTCAACACTTTGGCCACCTGATACAAAGAGCCAACTCATTGGGAAAGACCCTGCTGCAGGGAAAGATTGAGGGCAGGAAGAGAAGGGAATGACAGAGGATGAGATGGTTGGATGGCATCACCAACTCAATGGACATGAGTATGAGCAAACTCTGGGAAGGACAGGGAAGCCAGACATGCTGCAGTCTATGGGGTCACAAAGAGTCAGACACAACTTAGCAACTGAACAACAACAACAAATGAGGAACAGGATCATAAAAATGCTCTTCTAGAAAAGGAAAGAAAGGGAGGGAAACAGTAATCACTGGACCACTGCAATGATGTAATACCCACTGAGACTCTCTGCTCCAGCAATAAAGTGTGCCTCTCCATTAGACCCTGGCTCTGCCAAGGAATTTCCTTGTTCATTATCATCTATGGCTTTTGGTTTTGCCTCTGGAAGGTTCTTCCATCAATTTTCCTCCTTGAGACCACACCTGAAGTGGTATTGAAGAGTACGCTCTCGTGTAGGCTGAGTTTTGAGAACCCTGAGGTTTTGGTTTAGGGGATTAAAGAATTACAGATTCCTGAAGGACTCTTAACATGTTTCTGGTGTTCTTCCTTATATGCAGTTCTTTGGTCCAAAGGTTCCTTTGTAACCATAGCCATACATCGTGTCAGGGAAAAGTTCTTAAACCAGGGGAATCACTGCTTCGATTCACTGGCTGGCACATGGCACAAACCCACACTTGAAGTATCATGATGGATACCCTGAGGCCATGTGAAGCGATAGGCTTGGGTTGGGACAGACCCAAACTTTATTAATCTGTCTGGTAAAGAGCACTCAAGAAAGACTTTCCAAAACCTCCTTAGTGGAAATGTATTCCATTCCACTTTACCTTCCAACTGGCTAGCTCTTGCCTGGACTTATCTCTCTCACAGATCTTAGCTAAAGGCAGAAAAAAAGCAGCCAACATACATAAACATTCAGACTTTTCTCAAACACTTCTCCTAGAGCTATGGACCTGATTGGCATGTCCCATATATACCATATATTGATTTGATTATATTCCATGATATTGCAGGAGATGATTTGTCTAAGTTAATTTAGCTAGTGCAGTTTTCTTTTGATCAGTGTAGCGTGGTTTATCTGTCTCCATCACTTTACTTTTGACCTGAGTCTTTATAGTTATTTATTTAAAATTAAAAAAATATATTTGTTTGCCTGGGCATGGGTCTTAATTGTGGCAAGGGGAATCTTTAGTTGCAGCATGCAAACCCTTAATTGTGCCATGAGAAACCTAAAGTTTCAGCATGTGGGATCTAGTTCTCTGACCAGGGATCAAACCTGGGCCCCCTGCATTGGGAGCACAAGGTCTTAGCTACTGGATCACCAGGGAAATTGCTGTGTCTTTGTAATTAAATTGGATTTCTTATAGATAACATATAGCTGGGTCATAGTCTCTATTTCTTAATTGGCATATTAGGACCATTCACATTGAAAGTGATTGCTGATACAGCTGTATTAGTATCAATCGTATATACAACCATATACATAACTGTTTTTGCTCATTGTTGTCATTCTTGGTTTCTTTTTTGTTGTCTACTCTTCCTGCCTTCCCCAGTTTTCATTAAGCATTTTGTATGACTCAGTTTTCTTTCTTTGTATATCAATATACCTCCTTAAAATTCTTCTTAGTCATGGCTCTACAGTTTGCAATATACTTTTATAGCTAATCTAAGTCTCCTTTCATATGACATTATACCATTTCATGGCAGTGCAGGTACTGTGTAACGAAGAGTTCTAATACCTCCCTCCCGTCTCTTGTAACACTGCTGTCAGGCACTTCATTTACCCATAAGCTATAATCATCCAATGCATTGTTGCTGTCATGCCTTTGAACTAATGGTTAACTATTTAATTTGTTAAGAATAAGAAAAATAGGAACTTATCTGGCAATCCAGTGGTTAAAGATTCCTTGCATTTGGTGATCCCACATGCCATTTAGCGTGGCTGAAAAAAAAAAAAGCAAAGAAAATATTAAAAAAAGATTTTATTTTATCTTTATTTCTCAAACTCTCTTTTTTATGTAGATCTGAGGGTTTTTTTTGTCTGTTTGTTTGTTTTTTAGATCTGAGTTTTTGAACTATAGCATTTTCCTTCTCTCTAAAGAACATCTTTCAACTATTTCTTTTAAGCAAGTCTACTGGAGAAAAATTCCCTCAGTCTCTGGTTTTTTATAAAAGTCTTTATTTCTCCTTTGGTTTTGAAGGATAATTTGCTAGACCCAGAATTCTAGGTTGCTGGTTTTCTTTCAATGCTATAAATATTTCACTCCTTTCTCCTTTTGCTTCCATGGTCTCTTTCTCCAGTCTTTCTGACATTAAGTATTGTAAGGTTTTAATGAACAAAAATGCTTCCCAATTCCTCACTTTGTTTTCAAATATATTTTAAAGGAAAATTGAGGGAGACTTCAGTGGAGAGTGTTGGTAAAAGGAAACCATGCGCTTAAATAGGATGGGGTCCTCAGGCCTGAGCCAACCCAGAGATGAGTCACCTCCTTTTAAAATTTCACTGGTAGAGAGGCCATTACAGGAAGCAGAGCCTGTCATAAGGAAGAACCAGGTAAGCTCCCGGGTAAACAGAAATCTATACTCCCCACTACATTGCTGAGCTCACCAAGGGAGATTCAGTACATTTTCTTTTTCACACTGGAAGAATCCTTGTGAAGTAGGTTTTATTCGTTATCAGTTCTACTTTACTGAGGGAAAAACTGAGACTTAAACAAGGAAGTTTGACAAGGGCAAAGAGTGAGTCATTGGCAAAGGCCAGGATAAGTTCATTCGGCTCAAAACAATGTTCTGAGAATCTGAGCCAGACACCAACCNTGGGGGTGGGGGGTTGGGGGAGCTGGCGGTGCAGAGAAGGCAGGACGAGGCCCCGCCCTTCCCCTACCTGGGTCCTCCCTGCGCGAGGCTCCTCCCACCTGCATACAGGGGAGCCCAGGGCTGTAACCTGGACCTTGGCTTCCCCGTGAAGGCCGGTCCCTTCCGCCAGGCCCTGGCTTTTCCCAGCTGAGGCAATCGTTGTTCTAGAGACTTCTTTCCCCTTTGTAACAGATAAGATATTTTTGAATGATGCCTGGCTGTGTTTCCTGACGATTAGCTGGTTTCTATTTCCTGAACCCTTTCTACCCCGGGGCAAGGGCAGGAGTCACCTCTGGAAGAAAGAGGATGTGATGAAGGGGGATGGTCTTCAGGGCAGGAAGAGGAGGGGAGAGCCTGCCTTCTTCCTAAGGCCACTGCGGAGAGGCGTGTGGAGCCCGAGGTAAGGGACTGGGAGATTAGATGGATTCGTTTCTCTCTTTGGCCTGGGACAAGGCTGCACGCTGGGGTCGGGATGGGTCCTGGGATGCTCCCAGGAGGCATCCCACCAGGTGGAAGCTCCCACAGGCCGCTTTCATGGATCCTGGAAGATACAGAGTGGTTGGCTTGAGAACCTGAGGGCCTTGTGGGACAAAGGGGACAGGGGCTGGAGAAGTGACAGCAGAGGCCTGGGTGGGCAAGAGCCTGGGGGTGTGTGTGGCATAGGCTCGGGGGTGACTGCAGGAGCCCACTGGGCGCTGACCAGCCATTCCTCCAACAAGCAGCCACTTCACCCAGCAGATGAGGGTACCGCCCTGAGGCCAGAGCAGGGCAGGACATGGCACCCTCCAAGCTCCTTTTATCTCAGAGGCATCAAGAGGATAAGAAAGACCACTCAAACAGATGAAGATTTTAATCAGCCCTAATGAGAAGTTGAACTTTGAATGAACAGAATGACTCTTTGCGACCCCATGGATTGTAGCGCACCAGGCTCAAATACTGGAGCAGGTTGCCATTCCTTCCTTCTCCAAGTGATCTTCCCAACCCTGGGATCAAACCTGGGTCTCTTGAATTGCAGGCCAATTGGTAACAACTGAGCCACCTAAAGGAACTAAATTGCTGTTCTCTGGATACTTGAGCTTCCCTGGTGGCTCAGACAGTAAAGAATCCGCCTGACATTGCAGGAGATTTGGTTTGATCCCTGGGTTGGGAAGATCCCCTGGAGAAGGGAATGGCCACCCACTCCAGTATTCTTGCCTGGAAAATCCCATGGACAGAGGAGCCTGGCGGGCTAAAGTCCATGGGATCGAGTCAGACACGAGTCAGACATGACTGAACGACCAACACTCTCTAGATACCTGAGAAATGAAGAAGGGCAGAGTTGGGAGAGGGTGGTCAATGAGCCCTGGGAGGAAAGAGAGTTCCTCCTCTGTGTGGCCGTAAATTTCCAGAGGAGGCTAGCTTTATCTTCAGCCAGAAAGAGTGGATCTAGCATGGTCGCCAGACTCAGGTTCTTGAGAATGTCTTGGGTCCCAGGTTCCTTCTACCTCTTGTTGTCACCCCCAGAAGAATTACCTACGTCTTCATGTTTGAAGCTGACTGTGCATGACCAAATCTTCATGGTAGTGTTATTGGAAGGGGAACCCCTTTCAGGGCTTCAGACTGGGCTCATGTCTAACACTCAGAATGAATTGTCCAAGGAGACACGTGAGCTGACAAAGCAAGAGACTCTATTGGAAAGGGGCGTCCGGTCAGAGCAGACTGCTCTGCCACGTGGCTTGAAGGCTCGGGTTTTTCGGTGATGGGATTGGTTTCTGGGTTTTCTCTGGCCCATCACTCTAACTCATGGTCCTTCCTGGTGGTGCACACATTGCTCGACCAAGATGGATGCCAGTGAGAAGGATTCTGGGAGGCTGGTTGGACACATGGTGTCTCCTTTAGATCTTTCCTAAACTCTCTGGTTGGTGGTGGCTTGTTAGTTCTGTGTTCCTTACTAGGATCTCCTGTCGTAAAATAACTCATGCACATGGTTACTATGGTGCCTGGTGGGCAATTTCAGTCAGTGTGTTTCCCCTAACAGTAGCAGAGGGGAGGACCTGAGATGGAGAAGAGCACAGGAATAATGCAGGAATGACCCACATCATCCCCTGTCACATCCTAAGTGCCAGTACTTAGTCACACAGCTACACGGGGATGCAAGGAATCTGGGGAAGGTGGCTTTTAGTTTGCTGATTATGTTTCCAGATGAAATTTCTGGATGTTCTCTATAGAAAGGAAGAAAGAAGAGGATATCTGGAGACAATGAACAATCTCTGGTTGCATTTGTCTTTTCAGCTATGATTTAGAGGTGCATATGGCACAGTTTTAGCCAGTGAGGAGGGGGTATCTACAGAGGGTTGCTGGGAGAGTTTTCCTCTCTCCAGGTAGACATAGTGTCCTCTTCGGGATTGTACCCTGTTTGGTGTGAACCCTGAAGGAGCAGGGGACATTTTGCTGCTGAGAGGGGAGCCAGCCTTCAGACAAAGCTTACAAAGTGAAGATGGCAGAGAGAAAGAGGGCAAGAACTCGTATGCTTGATGAAGACCCAGAACCATGGGATGAAGTCCACGCTGTAGCTTCCCTGCTTGGAGACCCCTTGTTATGTCAGATAACACATTTCTTGTTCTTTAGGCCACAGCGAGTAGGTTTTTCCTGTTGTTTGTAGCCAAATCATTCCTAATGAATAATATGGCTTTTAAAATCAGCTTTCTTTCTTTTTCACTTTTGCATTGCTGGCCTCTTTATGTTATCCTAAAATCTCAAAATTAGTGTGAGATTTAAGAATACATAACCCTGGGACTTCCTTGGAGGTCCAGTGGCTACAACTCCGAACTCCCACAAGGTGTGGGCAGGGCCTTGTACCCTCAGAGGCTTCAGGGGAGAACCTGCTGCATGCCTTTTATTTGGCTCCTGGTTTCACAAACAAGCCCTAGGCTCCTTGACTTGCACTGCATCACTCCAGTCTCTTTGTGGTCACATGGCATTCAGTGTATGTGTGCACACACACAGCATCACATGGCTGTCTTATAAGGATATCAGTATAATAGTGGATTAGGGGCCCCCCTGCACAGTATGACCTCATGTTAACTAATTACATTTTCAATGACCCTATTTCCAACTAAGATTGCTTTCCAAGGCTCTGGGAGTTAAGACTTAGACATGTCTTTCTGGGATGACACAGTTCAAGCCATAACACCATCTTAACTGGGTCTCCTTCTCTACGAGGGCTCTATTTCAACCACTTCTTGATGAATAAAGATATTGATAGAAAAAAATTCTCTGAATTAGCTTACACAAATACCTATGCAGTATCATAAAAACACGTTAAGAGTTACACAAATACCTATGCAGTATCGTAAAAACACGTTAAGAATCCTTTCAAAGGAAACCTGATTTTTTAAATCTTGAATTTATATTAGAATCATATTACTGAAATATTACTGAAATCATATTACTGAAATAAAATTACTTCAATGAATGATTTTTATTTGCATTAAATTTTTTCACATATTAAAAATATTCCCAGGAGTTATCATCACATTAGAAGAAACAGAATTACATTCATTCCTCCAAAAGCAATTTCAAGGTATTAAAAAATAATGCAGTGTGATGAAAACTAGGTCTTTTTAGAATGCNACATATTAAAAATATTCCCAGGAGTTATCATCACATTAGAAGAAACAGAATTACATTCATTCCTCCAAAAGCAATTTCAAGGTATTAAAAAATAATGCAGTGTGATGAAAACTAGGTCTTTTTAGAATGCAAAGATTACCTTCAGAGAACTGCCCTTTTTGTGACTAAATGACTAAAATAAATATGGAGCTCATCTTAATGCCAGGTCTCATTATTGTCACTTAAATATTTACATCATTACCATTTCATAGCTGATGGTTCTTCCAGAAACATTTAGATGCTCATTAAGACTAGATGTACTATGTACTAATGTTCCTTTTAATAGACAGGAGGTTATATCAAAGGTATTTGTCGTTCAGTCCCTAAGTCATGTCAAAGTCTGCAGTCCCATGGACTGCAGCACCCAAGGCTTCTCTGTCCTTCCCTATCTCCCAGAGCTTGCTCAAACTCAAATGCATTGAGTCGGTGATGCCAGCCAACCATCTCATTCTCTGTTGTCCCCTTTTCCTACCTCCCCCAATCTTTCCCAGCATCAGAGTCTTTTCCAATGAGTCGACTCTTCACATTAGATGGTCAAAGTTTTGGAGCTTCAGCTTCAGAATTAGTATTTCCAATGAATATTCAGAGTTGATTTCCTTTAGGATTAACTGGTTTGATCTTGCTGTTATCAAAGGTATAAACGGGGCTATGTCACAAATGCAAATAATGAAAGGCTGTTTGGGTGACTAAGATCCCTATTGTATTTTTTATAAAAATGTATGTTGACAGAGTCTAAATTCCAGCTGGACGGTGATCGTCTAGGCTGTGTAGCACAGGGCCCCTTTCAAGTGTCTGAAATCATCAAGAAGGACTAAGTCATATTTGCAAAACGGCCCACATTTATATGTGCCTTGCATAAATCACTTTTCTCGTGGTTGCATCTGTCACTCATGTGGTTTCATTTCCCATAACTCACTATGGGCTCCCGGCCCCCCATCTTCTACAATGACACTTTTCGTGTGAGGCCATATCGTTTTCTGGTTTTCCACGTTGGTCTGCTAAATTTCAGGACATTTGGAAGTTAATTCATTCGATGAAAGTCACCTGACTTTTCCCCAGGTCCTCTAGCTTGCCAGTGTGTGTGTGTGTGTGTGTGTGTACGTACATGAGTACACTTAGGCATTCATGTGACGGTGAAGGAACACTTCCACTTAAACCTGCACAAGATGGGACTTCCCCAGTGGTCCAGTGGTTGCCACTCTGAGCTCCCAATGCAGGGGGCAAGATTCCATCCCTGGGAGGGGAATTAAGATCCCACATGCTGTAGGACATGGCAAAAAAAAAACAAACCTACACAAGCTGCTGTAGCTCCTACTCTGCTGGGCAGCATGTTCGAGCTCCTCCCCAATGATTGCTGGGGAGCCCTGAGGAAGGGAGGGGCTGCTTGTCCTGTCCTCACTTCCCTCCTGGGCGTCAGGTCTCACCTCTCTCCCCCCATGTCACCCCCAGCTCCTGTCATTCAGCACTGGCTGTTTTATAACCACTTCATGCAGCTGCTTATCTCCTGTCTCTTCCCCTGTTATTCCACGTAAGAAGAGCCTCTTCTCTTATTTCCCTAAGAATGTAGGCAAGGCTGCCATGTTTGACACCCTTGCCCAAAGTCTGAAGCTAACACACACAAGGAAACTGTTCTGCAGAAGAGACTGTATTATCTACCGTCCCTGGTAGTGGCATCCGCTGGCCACACCCCTTCAGCTGAGGTCCCCTGGGGCCATCTGTCCTCTGCCCCCACCCGACTGCGGTCTTGGGGCTCAGTTCCTTCTTTTCTACTGNGTTCTGCAGAAGAGACTGTATTATCTACCGTCCCTGGTAGTGGCATCCGCTGGCCACACCCCTTCAGCTGAGGTCCCCTGGGGCCATCTGTCCTCTGCCCCCACCCGACTGCGGTCTTGGGGCTCAGTTCCTTCTTTTCTACTGCCTCACCTCCACCACTTTCAGGTAAAGGAAGCAGAAATCCCCTAAGCACGATTAAAAAAAAAACAGCTCTCTCTGCTTGACACAAAGACCCTCCACTGTTCTGTTATTATTGAAAGGTGCGTTAATAGCCGCATTACGGTATTAAACAGCACCTGGTTTGAAAACACGTGCTTGTGAGTGACTCAACTGCTAGGCTTCCCGGAGAACAAGGGACAGAAAGGACTCAGAAAATGTCCCTCCAGGAACAAAAGAAAGGCCCCATTGGAGCTGCTCTGCTGAACTCAGACACTGTTCTGTTGTTTTTTTTTTAATTTATTTATTTTTTAATTGAAGGATAATTGCTTTACAGAATTTTGTTGTTTTCTGTCAAACCTCAACATGAATCAGCCATAGCCTGCTTTGGTTTTATACCAGCAATTTACAGTCTTTCCTGCTATCAAAATCTGTCAACACTGTCTACTGAAAACCTTATTATGGGTTATGAATTGCCATGTTAGTGACGGGAGATCTCCAAAGAACCCTGGTTTCCAGAAGCTGGATCCTGTGGGGACCCTGTGAACATGGTTTCTAGTCTGGTTGTCATATGTTAGCTATGTTCCTTGCACAAGTCACCTGAACTGTCAGAACCTTACTTATCTCACCTCTAGGATGGGGAGAATGGTATGAGCATTGACATTTCAGGATTTGCAAGAGGCAAAAATATCTGTAAGAAAGTCCTTATTACAAAATTGTATACAAATGCACATTGTTCTAAATGTGTCTTGATGAGCAGACATAACTATGGAAAGTATTTCTTATGGATTCCAAGAGGTTTCTAGAAGCCGAAGGAAGGGATGCTTGAATATAGAGTCATTTATAATATTCAAAGTTGTTACGCCATGTCTATGCCATACCACCCTGAACGTGCCTGATCTTGTAAAAGTTATGCCAAGCTCCTGGGCAGATGGAGGTATTATTATCACCATTTCGGCTGCCCTGGGTCTTTGTTGCAGTGCACAGGCTTCTCACGCGGTGGCCTCTCTTGTGGTACAGGCTTCAGTAGTTGTGGTGTGTGGAGTCAATAGCTGTTTCTCCCAGGCTCATAAAACACAGGCTCAGTAGATGTGGTACAGGGGCTTAGTTGCTCTGTGGCATGTGGGATCTTCCCAAACCAGGGATGGAACCCGTATCTTCTGCATCAGCAGGCGGATCCTTTGCCACTGAGCCACCAGGGAAGTCCTAGAGTTATTATTAGTTTTTATTTATTTTTAATTGAAGAACAGCTGCTTTACAGTATTGTGTTGGTTTCTGCCGTATATCAACATGACCAGAGGTGTTATAAACTCAAAGAGGGAAGGCCAAGGTGTGAGCTCTAGAGATGAGTCCATGGTGGGAAAATTGGAGCCCTGGTCTCCCGGGCAACACTCAGGTTTCCTGAACTCACAGCCTTGCACTGACGCTTACTAGCAGCAAGACCTTGGCCAAGGTGCTTAACCTCTCTGTGTCTTAGTCTTCTCATCTGTAAGATAAGAACATAAGAGCTCCCAGTTCAAAGTGTTTCTGTGAGGATGGGGTAAGCTACTAATGTCCAGCCCTTAGAAGGGTACGCAGGAAATGGCATAGCACAACAGAGATGAACCTCTGTTACATGGGTCTTCCGCTGATGGAGTGTATCTCAGATCTGAAGAGACTATCCTCATCTCCTTAAGTTCAGAATGCTTAACTGAAACAGTGGTGTTAGATGACTGCACTGCAGCCTCTGCCAACGCATAGTGTGAACTAATCCCCACAATCCTTCCCTTCTCACTCTTCCTATTTCTGTAAACATCAGCCCTTGTGTGTTTATTAATGACTGCTACACTTCAATAAAACATCTTTGCTGTTATTCAGTCTCTCATAGTAGTGTGAACTAAGGAAACACTGAGAGACTTTATTTTTCTGGCCTCCAAAATCACTGCAGATGGTGACTGCAGCCATGAAATTAAAAGATNGCTTATGTGCCACGGTCGCCCTGTTCTGAGGTCCGGGCTGTGTGCCGAGGTAGTCTTCTGCAGAGGTCCGGACTGTGTGCTGTGGTCGCCCTGTTCCGGGGTCCGAGCTGTGTTCAGAGGACGCCATTTCCCCAGGTCCGGGTTCTTTGCCGTGGTCGCTGTGTGCCCAGGTCCGGCCTGTGTTCTGCCCTCGGCTTGTGAGGTGTTCCCAGCTCTGTGCCGCTGTTCCTCTTTGCCAAGGTCCGGGGTGTGTGCCGCGGTAGCCTTCTCCAGAAGTCCGGACTGTGTGCCACGGTCCACTGCACTGAGGTCCGAGCTGTATGCCGTGGTCGCCCTGAGCCGATGTCCGGCCTGTGTTTCGCTGTCATCCTGCGCCTATATCCGGCTTGTGTGATATGGTTCCCCTGTGCTGATATCCGGCCTGTGTGCCGCGGTCGCCCTGCGCCGAGGTCTGGACTCTGTGCCACGGCCACCCGGCGCCGAGGCCCAGTCTAAGTGCAGCTGTCACCCTGCACTTAGGTCCAGCCTGTGTTCCCCGGTCACCCTTCTCCGAGTTCCGGACTGTGTTCCACGGTAGGCTAACAACGAGTTCCAGGCTGTGTGACGTGGTCGCCCTTCACTGAGTTTTGGGCTGTTTGCCTCTATTGTCCTTCGCTGAGGTCTGGGCTGTGTGCCTTGGTCGCCCTGCGACAAGGTTCAGCCTGATAGCCATAGTCACCCTGCACCGAAGTCCAGGCTTTTTTCCACCGTCGGCTAGCGAAAAGTCCTAGGCTCTGTGCCGTGGTCACCCTGCACACATTTATGGGCTCTGTGCCATGGTTCCTCTTTGCCAAAGTCCAGGCTGTGTGCCACGGTAGCCTTCTCCAGAGGTCCGGGCTGTTTGCCATAGCCCCATGCCCTGAGGTGCGGGCTGTGTGTCGCGGTCACCCTGAGCCGATGTACGGCTTGTGTTCTGCAGAATCCCTGCGCCGAGGTCTGGCCTGTGTGCCACAGTCCCCCTGCACCAATGTACAGCCTGTGTGCCACAGTAGCCCTGCCCCGAGGTCCGGCCTGTGTGCCACAGTCACCCTTCTCCGAGTTCTGGAATGTGTTCTGCGGTTGGCTAGCAACGAGTTCCAGGCTGTGTGCCGACGTCCCCCTTCACTGAGTTTCGGGCTGTGTGCCTCTTTCACCCTTCGCCAAGGTCCGGTCTGTGTGCCTTGGTCGCCCTGTGACAAGGTCCACCTGTTTGCTGTAGTCACTCTGCGCCGAGATACGGGCTGTGTTCCACCGTCACTAGTGATCAGTTCCGAACTCTGTGCCACTGTAACCTTGAACAGATTTCTGGGCTGTGTGCTACGGTCACACTTTACAGAATTTCGGGCTGTTTGCCATGGTAGCCCTGTGCCGATGTTCAGGCTGTGTGCCGTGGTCGCCCTGTGCCGAGGTCCAGGCTGTGTGCCATGGTCGCACTGCACCAATGTCCGGCCTGTGTGCTGCTGTCGCCCTGCGCTGAGTTCTGGCCTGTGTGCAACCTGCACCCTGTGCCAAGTTCGGGGCTGTGTTCCACGGTCGGCTAGCGATGAGTTCTGGGCTGTGTGACGCGATCGCCCTTTACTCAGTTTCAGGCTGTGTGCCTATGNAGAAAGCTGAGCGCCGAAGAATTGATGCTTTTGAACTGTGGTGTTGGAGAAGATTCTTGAGAGTCCCTGGTACTGCAAGGAGATCAAACCAGCCCACCCTAAAGGAAACAGTCCTGAATATTTATTGGAAAGACTGATGTTGAAGCCGAAACTCCAATATTTTGGCTACGTGATGCTAAGAACCGACTCATTGGAAAAGACCCTGATGCTAGAAAAGATTGAAGGTGGGAGGAGAAGAAATGGACGACAGTGGATGAGATGGTTGGATGGCATCACTGTCTCTGTGGACACGGGTTTGAGTAAACTTCAGGAGTTGCTGATGGACAGGGAAGCCTGACGTGCTGCAGTCCATGGGGTCGCAAAGAGTTGGACACGACTGAGTGACTGAACTGAACTGAACCCCCATAATCCTTCCCTTCTCACTCTTACTCACTATTTTTGTAAGCGTCAGCCCTTGTGTGTCTTAATTACTGTTGCACTTCAGTAAAACATCTTTGCTGTTATTCACTCTCTCATAATCTGTTTTCCAGATTTCATTCTGTCATCGTGGTTCTCTTTACAATAGTACTGCATTGTATCTTCACTAGAGGGGACCCAGGGAAATAGGTAGAATTGTCTTAAAACAATGCTTTCATTGAACCTTCTCAAATGGTATGTATGCGTGTGTTGTTGTTTGTTGACTCACATCCAGCTTGTGGTCTGCCTTTTTGCCTGGTTGCAACTAACCAGTGGTTTCCCAGTTTCTGTTTATGGAATTTATTCTTTCCTTAGCCTCCAGTGTATATGGGTGTGCCTGCCAGGGAGAGACAGTCTGAGGCAAGGCGTGCTGTATGTGATGCCAGGACATGAGCGATTGTGCCTGCATGCTAAGTCTCTTCTGTTGTTTGCGACCCCAAGGACTGTTGCCTGCCAGGCCCCTCTGTCCATGGGATTTTCCATGCAAGAATACTGGAGTGGGTTGCCATGCCTTCCTCTCCAGGGGATCTTCCTAACCCAGGGATCAAACCCGAGTCTCTTACGTCTCGAGGTGAGCATTTACTTTGGGCCAAGTGTCAGTTACATTTGGTTTACTTTGGGCCAAATGTCAGTTACAAAGCTGGTCCCTGAGGTGAATGATCTCAACTCTCTGGGGTGAGGAAATGGGAAAGGTAGGTGGGCAGTTTCAGGTTGAACCTGTTTGGCTTCTTTTTGCTGCAGCCAGGCGATTGCATTCAGGGATTGCTTTCTGTGCTCTGAAGTTGCAGAGTTTCCCTGCTGCACTTGGAGGTGAATGAGGTGACTGTCTCACTTTGTCCAGACAGGAGCTGCTTTGTAACCCAGACAGCAGCCCAGTATTCCNGGTGGGGACTGGAAAGTGCCCGCCAGCAGCGATGCTTCCAAGCAGTCAGAGGGTGGCTGGGGAGCGAGGGCAGGGGGCCCAGGACGGGCTGTGCTGTGGCGACGCCCCTCCATTCAGAACCCTTGGGTGGAGATGTGGGTGCCGCATGGGGTGGGGGCACCAGCCCTGCAGAGGGGGAGCTCTGACCCGCCCTCTTTGGATTTCTCTGTGGGCCCCGCGCTCCAGGTCGTGGCTAAGGGTCAGCCGTCGCCCGCCTGGCTTCCTGCTCCTCCTGGAGAGGCAGATGTTCTCCAGGAATAAACTCGCACTCCAGGCTCCGTGCGGAATCTCCCGATCGTGGTGCTTAGAAGAGCAGTATCACGTCGGGGCTAAATCAGTCCACTTCTAAATTAACATTTTTTGGGAAAAAAGAATCTTGCCTCATGCCAACTCGCAGATTCCATAAGCTTCTGTTTAATCGTATACTAAATTTAAAGAGGATTTAATTAGCAAATCATTTCTTTATTTACATTGTGTTTCTCTTGAAATGAGATTTGAAACGAATTCTATTTTTGTTCCAGGGCATGGTATTAAGTATGATTCCGAGCAGTGATAACGGGGAAACCATGCTGCGTGGCACCTCTCTTCCAGGGACATGTGTGGTGTGTGTGTGTGTGTNTTTTTTTTTTTTTTTACATTTGGGATGTTATTTTTCAATACTACATCTAATTCAGATCTTGGCTACCCCTCTCATCTGTGTGGGATAACTCTGGGCAACTCCCTGCCAACAACTATGACAAAAATTCAATAAGGTCATATTCGTTAATACATTAGTAAAAGCATGCATTCAGGTGTGTCACCTGGAAGGGAAGAAAAGAAATGTTTCCTTCTATCTATCTTGGGGCCTGTGGACCAGACCAACAAGACAGATGAACAGGAGACAAACAGAAGCTTATTAATGTATGCACCATACATATATGGGGGATAACCCACTAATGAGTAACTCAAAGCTGGTGGTTGGAACTTGAACTTATATAGCATCATAACAAAAGAGTGATAATTTTGTAGAAAAGTGACGACAAAGGGAAACAACTGAGCTTCTAGGGGACTTGCGGGGAGGCAAATATACGGGAAAGTGAAAAGGACAAGGGGCTTCCCTGGTTGCTCAGTGGTAAAGAATCCCCTGCCAATGCAGGAGATTCAGGTTCAATCCCTGGGTCGGGAAGATGCCCTGGAGAAGGAAATGGCAACCACTCCAGTATTATTCCCTTGGAGAGAGGAGCCTGATGGGTTATAGTCCATGGGGTCGCAAAGACTTAGTGACTAAGTCACAGGGTTTAGTGACTAACCAACAAAGGACTAGTTGGCAGTTAATTTGTCCTGTGGATTCCTCTAGTGCCACTCCAGGCTGATAGGGTCTAGAGTCATCCCTGGTTATTCATTTCTGTCCTTCTTTGTAGAGACGGAGGATACCTGTGAAAGATTATGACCTACTTTTGGCAAATGTGGGAGGGTAGATTTTTCTTTTTAAAATTTATTTATTTATTTGGCTGCATTGGGTCTTAGTTATGGCATGTGGGATCTAGTTCCCTGACCAGGTGATCTAACTCAGACCCCCTGTATTAATAGGGGGTTTGGAGTCTTAGCCACTGGATCACCAGGGAATTCCTTAAAAAAAAATTTTTTTTTTAAATTTCTTTGGCTCCATCTGGTCTTGGCTGCAGCACTCAGGATCTTTCTTTGTGGCAAACGGACTCAGTAGTTGTGGCATGTTCAGGCTTCATTGCCCCCGGGCATGTGGGATCAGTTCCCGGACCAGGGATCCAACTCGTGTCCCCTGCATTGGAAGGCAGATTCTTAACTCCTGGACCACCAGGGAAGTCCCCCTAAAAGTATTTTTCACAGGAAATCAGCACAGTAAAATCATCTAAAATCATCACTTACAAATGAAGTCTATGGAGGGAGTAAAGATTTATATGACACAAAAGCTAAATTTTAAGGTCTTAAGACATAGTCTGTTTTAATTACCCATGTTTATACTCAGTACTTAGCCTAGTGCCTGACAAATGGTAATGCTCAATAAATGTGAATTGTTTTCAATATGTAGCTCCAGAACTGACTCACTGGAAAACACCCTGATGCTGGAAAAGATTGAAGGCAGGAAGAGAAGGGGATGTCAGAGAGTAAGATGGTTGGATGGCATCACCAACTCTATAGACATGAGTTTGAGCAAGCTCTGGGAGTTGGTGATGGACAGGGAAGCCTGGCATGCTNGGAAAAGATTGAAGGCAGGAAGAGAAGGGGATGTCAGAGAGTAAGATGGTTGGATGGCATCACCAACTCTATAGACATGAGTTTGAGCAAGCTCTGGGAGTTGGTGATGGACAGGGAAGCCTGGCATGCTGCAGTCCATGGGGTCGCAGAGAGTCGGACACGACTGAGCAACTGAACTGAAACAGCTCCAGAACAGGATTTTTCTTCGACTCTAGCAGCACTCAGACACCTGTTGATAGTTGCTGCAGCATTTTCACCCACAGAAGTGCCTTGTCATGACTCAACCTCCGTCTAACTCACTGAGCCTGCTGTGTGTGGAACCACCATGGGCAACAACTTCACTTTGGAATTGGTGAGACCATTTTTCTGCATCTTTTCCCATTTTCTTATTCTCAGTTACTCTTCAGTGTCTACATTTGACAGGGCACATTTCCATACCAAAGAGTATGAGGTGTGGAGGACATCTGTCTCTTTGTTTTTTGTATCCTCAAAACAACACTTGTCTTTACACAGGGGAATCTTCTTCTGAGCCCAGAGGATTCCCAAGGGACTGGCTGCTGGGCTGGGTACACCGTCCACCCCATCCAATCATGACACCCCAGCCAAGTCTCCACAACCTAACTGGGTCCTGCCCCAAGCAAGTCCAGGCATATTTCTTTCCAAGAGATCTGATACATGAAATATAAGGAAAGAGAGTGTGTCTCATTTTTGTACCATGAGTTTGAGGGTTATCCATAGGACCAAGGCTACAGGTAGCCATATTTACTGCCATATACAATGAGCATAATTGTATAAGAAGAGAATTGGGCCGCATACAAAAAAGAAAAGCAGAGAAAAACATAACCTGAGAGGCAGAGTGGGAAACATGATCTTGGTGACATCATTTGAACACGTGAATGCACCTGTGACTAAGGCCTTTGTTCGGCTGAACAGACTGTCAGAGTAGAAAATGACCCCACCCCAACACACTTCCAGCCCCAGGCTTGGTAAGTTGGTAAGAGGGTTTTCAGGAAAGAGGGGAGTTACTGTGCAAAAAGACAGGGGAAGCATTTGGTCCTGGGGCAGCCGTCAGGATGGACGGGATGAGGAGCAGAAGAGGGAGGAGGTGTGGAGAGAGAAGAATGGAGATGACAGGCCACACCCGCATGGCCCTCCTGCTGCCCAGCCCACTGTGATTCAACCCCTCTCCAGAGCTTTTCAAGTCTTAAGTAAATTCAAATAGAAATCACTATTGATATCAGTTGAATTCTTGGGAAAATCAATTTTTTTAAACAAGGTATGGTAGTTTTGTATGCTCATTGTTTTGCATCTATGAGCATATGGAGAGAAACAGAGACACAGGGTTTGGTTGATAGATATTGTGAGGCCTTTGGTCTCATAGGTCCTGGGATTGGCTGAGGATTAGATCTTAAAGGGCCAAGAGGCTTTAGCTAACATCTGAGTTATAGATGTGAAAAGAAATAAGGGAGTGTAAATACAAACATAAAAGGTGATCATAGAGAAGAGAATTTTCAGGGAAAAGAAAGGAATTAGTAAAAGGAATTTTTTGGAAAGAAAAGCTCTGAATCTTTAGGTTCAAAGAGCTCATCAAGAAAAAAATGATTAGGGGACTTCCCTAGTAAGACTCTGAGGTTCCATTGCAAGAGGCATAGGTTCAATCCCTGATTGGGGATCTAAGATCCCACATGCCACAGTGCCACAAAACAATTTTTAGAAAGAATAACAAAAAAACATGCAATAATTTTCTTAGAGGAAAAAAGTGATGAGTTCTACCAAGATTAAGACATATCCTGACAAAGTAAATGAATGTCAAGGATGAAAAAAGTTTTACAACCATCCAGGCAAATGAGACTTGTCACCTTTAAAGGAAAATAATATATATCAGGCAGGTCTTAAACTTCTATCCACAACACAGAAAAGGTAATGCTGCAACGTTGAAAAGAAAGAAAATGACACAATTCTTTCAATAGCCAAGATATCTTTCAAATGTAAAAGGCATGAGAAATGCATTCTTAAATATTTAAGAACCTTGTGATTTTAGCATTAACGACATCTTCCCTGAAAAATCTACTTGAAGGAATAACCTGGTGTCTGAAAGAAGGATCAAATTTAGAAACTATAAGTGGAGAAGTTGTGATAGTGATAGATTAGCCGTGAACATTGTCTTCTGCTCAACAAAGTGAGTCATTGTCACTGTGATACCTATTCCTTTTGAAGAGCTTCCCAGGTGGCACTAGTGGTAAAGAACCTGTCTGCCAATGCCTGGGACATAAGAGATGGCAGGTTCGATCCCTGGGTCAGGAAGTTCCCCTGGAGGAAGGCATGGCAACCCACTCCAGTATTCTTGCCTGAAGAATCCCATGGACAGAGGAGTCTGGCGGGCCATGGCCCATAGGGTCTCAAAGACTAGGACACAACTGAAGTGACTTAGGGTACCTGATTTGCTTTTGATAATGTGATTACCCTATGACTTCAGAAAAGTATTTTTATCATTTTACACAATGAAAAATAATAATAATTTGGCAATAATAGATTTTTTAAAAATCTCAGTTCAGTTCAGTCACTCAGCCACGTCCGACTCTTTGCGACCCCATGGACTGCAGCACACCAGGCTTCCCTGTCCACCACCAACTCCCAGAGCTTACTCAAACTCATGTCCATTGAGTTGATGACACCATCCAACCATCTCATCCTCTGTCGTCCCCTTCTCCTCCTGCCTTCAGTCTTTCCCAGCATCAGGATCTTTTCAAATAAGTCAGTTCTTCGAACCAGGAACATGCTAAAAACAAAAGATTTGGAGCTGGTTGAAGGTGGCTGACCTAAAAGATATGCCCTTTTTCCCCGCTCCCCAGGTCCCATGGATAAAACTGAAAAAGAGCCAAAAACATAATCAAATGACAAGAGTGCCAGAAAGCAACAGAAGAGCATGACTTCACATCATGGAAGACCGTGGAAGAGTTTGCAGGGACAGGAGAAACGTTAATTCCACAGCCCAGAATGTCAGATGTAGGAGATTTCTGAGATTTTTCTCTGGAAGTTCCAGAGAAGCTCTTAGCTCAGAGTCAACAAAAGGAAATGACGTCATGCCAGTTCCAGTCTCACCTCTGAGAGGACTGGTGGCTTTTGAGTTCTTCCCCTGGAAATTCTTGGAACCCAACTGCCTTTCAGGACCCAGTGGCTACTCTGTGAGAAGCACAGGCTATGGGGAAAGGCCGAGCAAAGGTGCTGCAGCCAACAGTCAGCAGGAGCATCACCCACGGGTGGATAACTCGGCTCAGCCCACTGCTCTCCTGGAGCGGAAGACCCACCCAGCAGAGCCCACTCAGCCCACAGAGGCCCCAGAGATTATAGAGTTGTATGTAAATATTTAGATACTGCTTGTGCAGAAGATTGCTGCTGCTGCTAAGTCGCTTCAGTCGTATCCGACTCTTTGAGACCCCATAGACAGCAGGCCACCAGGCGCCCCCGTCCCTGGGATTCTCCAGGCAAGTACATTGGAGTGGGTTGCCTTTTCCTTTTCCAAAGCATGAAAGTGAAAAGTGAATGTGAAGTCTTTCAGTCGTGTCCGACTCTTAGTGACCCCATGGACTGCAGCCCACTAGGCTCTTCTCTCCATGGGATTTTCCAGGCAAGAGTACTGGAGTGGGTTGCCATTTCCTTCTCCAGGAGATCTTCCCAACCTGGGTATCAAACCCTAGTCTCCTGGATTAGAAGGCGGATTCTTTACTACTGAGCCATCTGGGAAGATCTTCAATATACATGCATATATCGAACCTACATCTCCTGTGTCTCCTGCATTGGCAGGCGGATTCTTTACCACTAGCGCCATCTGTTTGTTCTTTATTGGTAAGCCATTTCCTTGGAAAACATAAAGCATGGCACTTAGATGATTCCTTTTCCAATACATTTTATTGAAAAGATGATCTTCAGGTAGGAAAATCTAACTGTATTAGTTATCTATCTCATGTGGTCCAAAATAACTGTTTAAAGTACTAGAAAATATGTAATGAGCCTGAATACGGGCTCCTACAAGATTAGGTAATAACAAACAAAAACACAAATAAATGAAAGGGTGGTAAGGACCCTTTTTTTCCCCCCCTCCCAGTGTTACAGCTCTATTTTATTTAGAAGATAGCAGGAAAATCCATCTTTGAGGCGTGAGGGCACGTCGATCTAAAGACACAGGAGAAGAGCGCCCCAGCGCGTGGGGGAGAGCGAGAGAGCTGGCTCTGGCTCCTCTGTTTATTTTTATCTCTCCCTGGGCCTGTCCTATGTAAATTGGGCCAGCCGGGAGTGTTGTTTGTTTTACCTGAGGTCCTCACTCCGGTCCTCGGTCCTCGGACCTTCTTTTGTTTCATTTTCGTGGGCTTTTCCCAGTAAGGACCCTTTTATTGGAGTTTTGTTAATGCAGTTTTACCCAAACTTTTTATTTGGAAAAACCTACAGAAAAGTTAAAAGAACAGCGCAAAGAACTACACAAATCCCTAATATTTGGCCACTTTTACTTCCTTTCTGTTACCCTCCCTCTGAATCATCTTCTCTGAATCTTTTGAAAGTGACTTGCAGATACCATTACACTGTATTGCTAACTACTTAATCACTAACTCCTAAGCAAGAAACTTTTTTTTTACATAGCCACAATCAGTTCAGTTCAGTCGCTCAGTCATGTCCGACTCTTTGTGACCCCATGAATCGCAGCACTCCCTGTCCATCACCAACCCCCAGAGTTCACTCAAACTCACATCCATCGAGTCACTGATGGCATCCGACCATCTCATCCTCAGTCGTCCCCTTCTCCTCCTGACCCCAATCCCTCCCAGCATCAGAGTCTTATCCAATGAGTCAACTCTTCGCATGAGGTGGCCAAAGTACTGTAGTTTCAGCTTTAGCATCAGTCCTTCCAAAGAACACCCAGGGCTGNAAAAAAAAAAAAAAAAGCTCTCAATTCCTGCATCTAGAGGGATCTCTCTAGAGACAAGAAACTGATGCTGGCAGAAACAGATGCTGCAGATAAGGATGAATTCTCCATAGCAGCCTGTCTTCCATTAATGGGAGGGAGTGGAATACAGAGGCTTGGCATGGGAATGCATTAATTGTCGTACTAGAAAATCTTGAATCTTTAGATACATTCAGATCCCTTTGAATCCTCTAGCTATTCAGAACTGGTCCACTCCTCCCTCTTAAAGGCTTGTACTCTCTAACCCACTTATGCTTGAAGATGCTGAAAAAGCTTATGCTTTGCAAAATAACACATATCCCCTCAAAATCTATCACACCTTTCTTCCTGGCAATCAGACCATGGAGAAAGTTATAACAACCTATCTGGAGAAGTAAGTTCTGGGCCTGCTAAAATAGGCTAGAGGCTCTGGATCGAAGAAGCTACAGAACTTAGCCAATATGTACCAGCAGGAGCCAAAAGAGTTTATATGGGAATGCATCATGAGTATGTCACGTCAGGAAGAACAAAATGTGAACTTGGAAATGGATGCATTTATCAATTCATGAGCACTCTCCTGTGATCTAAGATTGTCACCCCCATTAAGGATCCCAGAAGACAGTGCTAATATGCTGCAAAGATGGTTCTTGGAAGCTTGGACAAAGCAAGAGCCCATACCTACTGAAGCAGAAATGTGACAGATGGTGGAAGGAGTAATCAAAAGATTTAGAGAAGTGAATCTACTAGACAGGGTGTACTACCTAAGGCCAGAAAACCTACCAATCTACTATCTTCCATGGAAGGGCCCAGGGACAACTCATTTACCAAAGTGTTAAAGAATTTGGCAATGAGAATGGTACCAGCATAGTTAAGAGGCTCAGTGACAGGTGTCCTTGGTAGTCCACAGCAGTGAGAGATTCTACTAAAAAACTGGGCTCATGATAACAATGGGTGTGAGAGGATCCCAAAATAAAATAAGTTAGATAGGTGTACTTAACAAAAAAGAAAGATGAACACAATTATCATAATGAATAGTAAGGTCAAAATGATAATCGAGGAAGCTGACCTGTAAAAAACAATGGGGGTATTTAATAGAACACTATATTCCAAATGTCAAATAACTGAGCAAGCAGCCTTCAAGGGTATTACTCAAGTTGTATAACGAAAAAAAATTAAGGATGGATGATTAAGAGTCTGAAGTTGGATACCTTGATAAAAATTCACAATCTCTTGCCCAGTATCCATTCTCAGACCTGATGCATTGACTGATGGAAAGGTCATGTCCCCATGAAAAAGAACCCCATGGCTTCATGACAAAGTTGTTTGGAAATGATTCCTCCANCCCACTGAAGAAGGCAGACTCCTCTTCTGGTAGGCCACCTGCTACCTGCGATATCCCAATGGCCTCACCATGCCAGCAGGTGTCAGGGCCCCGGCACCCTGAATCCTCAGTTTCACACTAAAGAAGCCCCAGTGTCCCCATGAGCAGCAGGACCCAGGGAAGGATGATGTCGACAAAGCTGCTCAATTCAGCCCACCTTGGTGAGAATGACCTGGGTCTTGCGTACTATAAGCAGAGCTTCTCTGAATGAGACTAGGATAAATGAAGTCTCCAAGCCTCCATCTCAGCCTGTCACCTGCTACCCTCATGGCGTGAACCAAGGCTCTGCATCCAGGCTGCATGAACCTGAGCTTCTCCACCGGGGAGAGGAGAGATTCCTGACCTCTACACCAGTCTGCCTTCAGGGCTCCCCTCCTGACCCCCTCACAACATCTGTGTCTTGCGACTTACTTCTCATGGCAGGATCATCTTCCCGGGGTTAATACTGCAGGGGATTAGCTCACATGCCCTCGACAAGGATCTGATGGCTGCACAGGGAAGAACAGCAGAGAAGCAGGGGAAGACAGCATATGAATGACAAGTCCCGAGCCCTCTCACCAATCATTCATTATGGGGAGGACCAGATCGACCCCACCTCAGTAATCCTGTTATATACTGGAGAGTTGAGGTTTAAGAACCAGTTGAGGACTTTTATGCTGCTGGTGTCCAGCCTCAGTTTGGAGCTCCCCATACATCCTCACAGAAGCAGTGGACCAGAGAGGACGTATATGCCCTATATCCTGAAGTAGGACAGGAGAGAAAGCAAAGGTTCAGGTAGGTGGTTCATCCAACTCCATCTACCACACACCCACACCACCCTGGGTGCCAGGTCGCACGAGNGATTCCAGCTTGTGCTTCTTCCACCCCAGCATTTCTCATGATGTACTCTGCATATGAGTTAAATAAGCAGGGTGACAATATACAGCCTTGACGTACTCCTTTTCCTATTTGGAACCAGTCTGTTGTTCCATGTCCAATTCTAACTGTTGCTTCCTCACCTGCATATAGGTTTCTCAAGAGGCAGGTAAGGTGGGCTGGTATTCCCATCTCTTTCAGAATTTTCCACAGTTTATTGTGATCCACACAGTCAAAGGCTTTGGTATAGTCAATAAAACAGAACTCGATCTTTTTCTGGAACTCTCTTGCTTTTTCAATGATCCAGCGGATTTGGCAATTTGATCTCTGGTTCCTCCGCCTTTTCTAAAACCACATTCAGGAAATTTGACATTGCTAATATTATCTAATATTCACTTATCAAAATATTAAAAATAAGAGCTGTGAGTTAGCTCTTTGGCTACCTGATGAGAAGAGCTGACTGACTCATTGGAAAAGACCCTGATGCTGGGAAGGATTGCAGGCAGCAGGAGAAGGGGACAGCAGAGGACTAGCTGGTTGGATGGCATCACCAACTCAAAGGCCATGAGTTTGAGCAAGCTCTGGGAGATGGTGAGGGACAGGGAAGCCTGGCATGCTGCAGTCCATGGGGTTGCAGAGACATGACCAAGCAACTGAACAATAGGGGAGGAAAAAAATCTTTTTCACCACACATCTTAAGTTCTGCAGCTGGGGGAGACTGGCCAGTAATTAGATTGGCCAAAGACAGAGCAACAAGAGAAAAACAGGAGTTTATTAACATGTGTATCAGGCATATATACATGGCAGCATCCAGCCGTGAGTAATCCAAAGACATGCTGAGAACTTGGCTTTGTGTATCACCTCAGGCTAAACAAAGGAAAAGGGTTTTGGACTTTTGGGCAGGGGAGGCAAGTTATGAGAAGGTGACCAGGAGTAGTGTGGTAAATTTGGATTGTTTTGTGTGGTTTACTATGCAGATTTAAGTTAAGTGCCTTCTCCTTGGATAACAATTAGAAGAGACTTCCTCTTCCTCATGCTGGGGAGCAAAACATCCTCACAAATGGAACTTCTGTTTCCTTTTTCAAAATGAAAACTCTTGCTCTTTCTTTTCTTTTTATTTTTTAAAGAGCTTTACATGCATCTCCCATTCGCTCAGAATAACCCATATGCCAAAATGGCATATTTGGGATGCATATTCTGGTGTCGTTTGCAGTCAAAAATCAAATTCCCCCCATTGTCCCAAAACACTGTTCATATTTTTTCTTTCTTTTTGGCCACATCACGCAGCATCTTAGTTTCCTGTCCAGGGATTAAACCCACACCCCCTGCAGTGGAAACATGCAGTCTTAACCAATGGACCAACAGGCAAGTCTCTCTCTTTTTTTTTAATTCAGGATCCAGTCTAGGATTGTGTATTAATTGTCATGTGGCTTTAGTCTCCTTTAATCTGTTTACTGCCTTTTTGTTTTTTGTTTTCCTTTTAAGATACATTTTAAAACAACAGGCTAGACTCTTTACATGTATCCGAATAAAATCCATGTTAATTACTTAGGCCTGAACATCGTTGTATCCTTCTTAGCACACCCTATTGGCAGGTGTGTGACTTAGTTGGCCCTCACATCAGAACGTCGTGTTTGACCATCTGGCTAAGGGCTATCAGATACTGTATCTCCATTTCCTCTTTGCAGTTAAATAATCTGGGGTAGTGATCCTTGGATATAGTGTAAATCTTCTGTTTGCCAGCAGTTTTCACCTTTGGCTTTAGCATTCTCTGTTCATACCTGTTTGAGTCAATCATTAAATTGTTGAAGTAATGATGAGATCTTTAAATCAGTCACTCTTTTTATATTTCAGAGCTGGGATTCTTCTGTAAGTAGCAGCCTATCCCACTACCACTTTTTTTTGGAGGCTCCTGGATGCCTAGATTCTGTTTCAATTCAATTTGATTTAATCCGTGGCCATCATTGTTGTTTAGTTGCTCGAAGTATTTCAATTTAGCCAGTAGAAACCTCTTTTAGAAGGTGCCCTTTTTAAAAAAAAAAATATTTATTTATTTGGCTGTGCTGTGTCTTAGTTCTGACATCCGGGATCTTTAGTTGCAGCATTTGAACTCTTAGTTGTGGCATGTGGGATCTAGTTCCTTCACTTGGGATTGAACCCAGGTCGCCTTCATTGGAAGAGTGGAGTCTTAGCCATTGGACCACCAGTGAAATGAAGTCGCTCAGTCGTGTCCGACTTTTTGAGATCCCATGGACTGTAGCCTACCAGGCTTCTCCGTCCATAGAATTTTCTAGGCAAGAATACTGGAGTGGGTTACCATTTCCTTCTCCAGGGGATCTTCCCAACCCAGGGATCAAACCCAGGTCTCCTGCATTGGAGACAGACGCTTTAACCTCTGAGCCACCAGGGAAGCCCAGATAGGGGCTTTGGGACACACCAAAGAGTAGCCTCTCCAGAGTCCCTCAGTTGAGCCCCTGTCTCTTATACACATCTTCGAACCTNATAGGCTGTCCACTCCAGTATTCTTAAGTTTTCCTGTGGCTAAGCTGGTAAAGAATCCACCTGCAATGCGGGAGACCTGGATTTCATCTCTGGGGTTGGAAGATCCCCTGGAGAAGGGAAAGGCTACCTACTCCAGTATTTTGGCCTGGAGAATTCCATGGACTGTATAATTCATGGGGTCACAAAGAGCTGGACACAACTGAGCGACTTTCATTTTCACTTGTACAATGTGTTGGTGTCTGGAGAAGGGAATGCAACCCACTTCAGTATTCTTGCCTGGGAAGTCCCATGGACAGGGGAGACTGGTGTACTACAGACGGTGGTATCACAAAGAGTCTGACACAACTGAGCGACTAACAAATAACAAATAAACTAATAGACAAACACTGAGGCAACTAGTGGCATGACAGACTATATTGCAGATACTACATTTTGGGGACTTGTCAAAGGTGCTTCGAGATTAGAAAATTTCCAGTTGAAAGTGCATACAACAATACTAAATGTTGTCAAGGATGAAGAGAAAAGAGATTGTTCAAACACTGCTGATAGGAATTCAGTAGGTACAACCTCTTTGGAAGTATCTATGACGTATGCTTGTGGAAGATAATAGGAGCCCCACATGTCAACTTGCACATGGGTACCCTAGAAAAACTCCTGCAGGAGGACAAAATGTGAACGGCAACATTGTTTATAATAAGGTAAATTGAAGAAACATAAATGTCCATCAATGAGCATTGATTTTTTTAAAATTATTTTTAGGTAAAATACTATGTAGCACTTTAAAGAAACTAATAAGAATTTAATAAGTGAACATGAGAGATCTCAAAAATGTTTGTGAAAATAATAAAAGTAAATGTTGATTTTCTTGTGTAGATTTTTAATGTGCACACAAATATTGCTGCATATTATGTACAGGTGCATATATATATATATGGCAGGAATGGTGCTATGATTCGTATCAAATTCTTGATACCAATTGCCTGAACATGTGGTTATAGTGTCTAGAAGTGAAATACAAAGAGAAAGTTCAGTTTAAGTATTCAGCATGTTGATTTTGAGCTAAAGGCAGGATCTTCAAGTGGAAATATCCCTTTGGAAATCGGCTAACATGTTTGTGAAGCTAAAGTTAATGACTGATCAAACTATCATAATAAAAAGACAATTTGCAGATGTCTATAATGTGAAAACTTTAAAAAGTTATCAAGTCACTGAAGATTATAATTCTCAGGTTTTTCAGTTCCCAATGTAGAAAATATTGTAATATAAATAAAGTAAATTATATATAATATAGTTTAAAATAAACATAGCTGAGATTTATTTGCTGAAATGTGATCATCATCACACAATTCTTTATTGCTGTGAAGATTAATGAGCTGTTGACCGATGTAGTTTTTTCTATGAAGTCAGTCTCAAACACACTTCCAATTTTTATAGGACATTTTTTTATAATAAGGAGTTGTAATAATTTTTAAACTCAGCTGTTTTTCATACTACTTATAAAATCCAAACAATCTGATTTGGTAATTATATGGAAGTTGAATTCACTATGTTCATTTTTCTTTTTACTGAGAAAGTGGTGCAAAGTTTTGATTTTTGTCATTTGGACTGGTAATGTGAGTTCATTTCATAGTTATTTTTTTAAAGTTATTTATTTTGAATTGAAGGATAATTGCTTTACAGTATTGTTTTTTTTCTACCAAACATCAACATGAATCAGCCATAGTTTTACCTTTATTAACTGATGTGTTTCCTACAAATGAGTCCTGCTAGTCACAAGGGAAATGGTCTCTGAGAAATAATGGACTAGATGCTCAAAAACAATTTTTTGAATTGAGTGAATGANGATTCTATACCAGAAAAACATCATACTTCACATATATGAATTAATGACCTCATAGTTATTAAATGCTTTTCACGTAATCATTTGGAAGTGGCCTAAGTGCATTGAAACAGACAGTCCCCTTCAAAGTGATGTCACTGCTGATAGCTAGACAGCCACCTGATTCTCTGGCACCTGGATATTCTTGCAATGTGCAGTTAGGGTGTGGGTCCCTGTCTTGCCCACCAAACACACCTGTGAATCATCAGGCAGGACAGCACCTTACACAAAGGGACTAGAAACAGTCCTCGGACCTATTAATAATTTAGGTTAGGTCATATTATCACAGATTTTAAAATTACTTTTTATGGAGGTATAATTTACGTTTAGTAATGGGCTCAAGTCATAAATGCTCGGCTTGATGAATTTTCATACACACATACCCTGTAGGCACCATCCAACTCAAGCACCCAGCAGGTTCCCCTGTGCCAATTCCATCAGTATTTCACAAAGATAATTATTCTGGCCTTCTAATACTGAAGATTAGTTTTCAAGTCTTCATTATTTAAAAAACAAAAAGGCAGCTGATGATATGGGGGGATGGGCTGGATAAGAATGAGAGGTCGAGAGTGCTCTAAACAATTCCGTTTTGCAAAAATCCCCTTATTATCTTTTAACTTATCTTCCTTGTTCACTGTGTTCTTTTATAAATTACAGTGTGAAAGGGCTTCCGTTTAATACATGTCTTCTAAAAGAATTTTTCTCGGCTTCTCTTTTTGTAGTTTATTTGTGTTTGAACTTTCAGCGTGCTCTAGAGATCAGAGACGACTACACGGAAGGAGGAAAAGCATTACAGAGGGACATTGATATATTTTTTTAAGTCTTAAGGTCTACTTTCCAAACCTGCTGTTATTTCTCACTGCTTTTACTTGAAATCAATACCTACTTTTACATAGTCACCAAAATGGGCATATAGCATGTACATGCATACTAAGTTGCTTCAGTTGTGTCCAACTCTTTGCGACCCCATGAACTATAGCCCCTCAGGCTCTGCTATCCGTGGGATTCTCCAGGCGAGAATACTGGAGTGGGTTGCCAAGTCCTCCTTCAGGGGATCTTCCCGACCCAGGGATGAAACCTATGTCTCTTATGTCTCCTGCACTGGCAGGCAGGTTCTGTATCACTAGTGCCACCGGCGAAGCTGGGAAACTCACCTATAGTATGTACTATCTAAGAACATACATATTGAAACATTATTTTTCTTAACACTAAAGAATAAATGCAGTATGATTGTAGAGCTTAGGGAGTTAGGGGAAAAGGAGATCTTGAAATGGACTTTGTTTGAAGTATGGAGGTAATTACTCTGGAACCCCAAAGCACTAACTTAAAGCATGTTGGAAATGAACTGTATTCCAAAGGGAATGCCTGGTATGGGATTCTAATGGATTGCAGGAGTTCTCAGTAGCGTACAGCCGGGCCCAGAGTTCTGATGTTGTTTTCAGTTGGCCATCAGCTGACCTCATGTGATTCAGCCTACCTTGAGTAGATCTCTTCTTGGGGTGTAGGGCTGTGGGGATGGAGAAAGCTCTAACTTGCCAAAGGAAGCTAAGGAGGCTGGAGATGGCAATGGAGACAGCTGTGCCTCCTGCAGACAGGGACCCTGTCCCCAGCCACTTAGGTTCAGAGAGCTGGGACTCGAATAGGAAAGCTAAAGAAACGATTGAATATAAACTTCCTGCAGTCTTGAACTGAACGGTTAAGATCAAACTCACCACTGATCTGGTGTAAAACTGTAATACCAAAAGTCTATAAGGTTGAAGCAAAAATGACAATTGTTATTTATTTAAAATCTATATCAGGATTGGGAGCTTGTGTACACCTGTGGTGGATTCATGTCGATGTATGGCAAAGCCAATAGAGTATTGTAAAGTCAAATTAAAAAAAAAAAATCTATAATTTCCCCACTGCACCACACCCTTTAAACTACTCTTTACAAATATTTTTTTTTTTGACATTGCTTAACAACAAATTCAAGCATTCCAGGAGTGGTGAAAGAAAATCAGAATACTCAGATTAGAGAGAAAACCTCAGGCTGACACAAAATGATATTTTGCTCTTGAAATGAGTATTAGGAGTAATAGGCAAAAGCTGAAAAGTCACGTTTTCATAGTGAGTCTCCAAGATGCCAGGGCTGGCTTGCAACGGGAAGCAGAGTCACCCTGCTGCTTCTGTTCTCACGGGTGTGATGTCTCCTCAGATAAAGGTTGCCTATTTCAAGGCTCAAGCTAATTCTTCTTCCTCAATTTCTGATTCAAATTCAGTTTGCTTGATTTCTGGCTGTATTCAGTTTCCAAAGCTCAAAACTGGGATTTCTGAGCTTGAAACAAAAGGAAGACTTCAACTCATCTCTTATGATTGGGATGAGTATTCAAGTGAAAATCAGAATCACCAGTGGGTAAAGAATCTGCCTGCATTGCCAGAGACACAGGAGACTCAGGTTTGATCCTTGGGTTAGGAAGATCCCCTAGAGGAGGGAATGACAACCGACCCAGTATTCTTGCCTGGAAAACCCTATGGACAGAGGAGCCTGGTGGGCTACAATCCTTTGGGGTTGCAAAGAGTTGGACATGACTGAGCAACTAATGCTTTCCCTGAATTTACATTCTCTAGATATAGGAGGGGATGAAAGGAAAGAAAAAGCTCTTCCTAGCTCTACCCATCCAAAAGATGGATAGAAGTGACAGCCCCACTCATACCCTCAGAAAGCAAAGCTACTGAATTATGTTCATGAAAAATCAAATCTCCACAGTCACCAACCACACCTGAATGAATGACCCAAAGCATAGTGGAGGTAAGAGAAAGAAAGACACAATAGAAGCTGTATGTTTTGTGTATCTCTCAGGATTGTGGACAAGAAAGTGAGGACACAATATATGCTACTCTTCAGAGGTTAAAGCATCTACCTGCAATGCGGGAGACCCAGGTTCGATCCTCGGGTTGGGAAGATTCCCCTGGAGAAGGAATTGGCAACCCACTCCAGTATTCTTGCTTGGAGAATCCCATGGACGGAGGAGCCTGGTGGGCTACAGTCCACGGGGTCGCAAAGAGTCGGACACGACTTCACTTTCACTTTCACTTTGGACACTGAGGCCGGTATTATAATTTATTGGCAGGGGTCCCCAAACTCTGGGACCAGTGCCTGTTGATCTGATGTGAAACTGATGCAATAAGAATAGAAATAAAGACAAGACAAACAACGACAAATAGAAATAGAGTGCACAATAAACATAATAGGTTTGATTCAACCCCAAACCATACCCTCCCCCCATCCGCAGCAAAATTGTCTTCCACGAAACCAGTCCCTGGTGCCCAGAAGGTTGGGGACCACTGATATAGGGAGTGGAATGTGTGTCCCATTAAAAACAGGAGGGCAAAGGAAGGAAATTTTGTGCTAAAGTGGAGGAGTCTAATTTTGAAATAAATAACTCTAGTTCTAGCACTAAGCTGTGTTTAAGCAAGGGGTTATTATTAGTTAGGGCTCAATAAACGTTAGTTATTATATTTGCCGGTATTCACCACTCTAATCAGGCCTTTGAAATGAGCCAGACTATCATTACAAGGCAGTCTGATTTTTTAGGGGATGGCTCTCTAAGGAGGAAAATATAAGAGATGAGTATCATGCAGTAAAATCCATCAGCAAGATAGTTTCTAAAGCATCCCTGAAGGTCTATTTTAATGTGTCATAAATGTCTTCATTGAGTTAAAATACTTATGGATCACCATAACTGACAGAGTTTGGAGCTGAAAAACACCTAACAGCATGAGGGTAAAGGGTGTTATTACATGTGGTAAAATTTTAATTTTATAAATGATCCGGTAATTGCTTTCCTAAGAAAAATATAATTGTATATCTTTAGACAAGTAAGAGTCATGACAGGTCCACCTGGATGGCCAGGGCTTCTAGGAGAGGGACATGGGAGTCAGAAAGAAGTGGGTTTTTCTTATTCTGATAAAGTTATCTATCCAATTTGCAATGACATATTTTGTCTCCATCTAGGGATATTTGAGGGACTTCCCTGGTGGCTCAGATGGTAAAGAATCTACCTGCAGTGCAGGAAACCCTGGGTGGAACACTGGGTCAGGAAGATCCGATTGAATGACTAACAAGATACAATGGACAACTTGTGAAGCTAGATCCCAGAATCTCCCCTCAAATTAAACAAAGTGAACAAAAAAAGAAGAAAGACATAGAAGCTGTATTTGAAGCTCCATCTTCCCCATTGCAGGTTTTCCCTACCCACAAGTGTCACTTATCTTTTTGTTCCTGAATGAGTAGGGGTGAGATGTGGCTGCCAGGAAGAGGTGATGGGCAGATGCAGTAGAGAGGAAGAGAGGCAAACACATGTCTACATTTTTCCGGGGTCGGAAGCAAAGGCTTCATGGCTCTACTCTTGGAGAGCAGCTAGAATCCAAAAGTAAATGTACTCTGCCAGTAAAGTCTGATGAAGTTTGGTGCAGGAGTTTTAACCCAAGGACAGCAAAAATAAAGAGCTACCCCCAGTGACACCAACCTGAATCTGAGGCCCCAGGTGAAGCTCCTCTGATCCCCCCCCCCGCCATTACTCCTCCCCCTAAAAATATAAAGTATTTTGAGATGATAAAAATCAAGAGTGGGGTGAGTGATTATTCAATAAATGGTGCTGATTCAACTATTTAGGGGGGAAAACTTGTTTCAATTTTTGCCTTATTCCAAAATAAATTCATGACAGAATTTCATATAGAATATAAAACAATAAAAACCCTAGAATAAAACGTGAGAATTCTAAATATATAATTTTGAAGTTGGACTTCTTTCTGAGCAGAGCACAGGAGCACAAGCCAAAAGCAAAAGCAAAAAAGATGCGCATTTAATTTGATAAAAATGTAAGGTGTCTGTGTGGCTAAAATNAACGTGAGAATTCTAAATATATAATTTTGAAGTTGGACTTCTTTCTGAGCAGAGCACAGGAGCACAAGCCAAAAGCAAAAGCAAAAAAGATGTGCATTTAATTTGATAAAAATGTAAGGTTTCTGTGTGGCTAAAATTCACATAAAATACTTTTTAAAAAAACAATAAACAAAATTAAGGAAATATTTGCCACACACATACTGAAAAGGTGGTGCAGTTGGTAAAGAATCCACCTGCCAATCTAGGAGACATGGGTTCAGTCTCTAGATCGGAAAGAACTCCTGAAGAAGGAAACGGCAACCCACTCCAGTATTCTTGCCTGGGAAATCCCACGGACAGAGGAACCTGGTAGGCTACAGCCCATGGGGTCACAAAAAAGTCGTGCACACATGCACAGGTGTGAGCAGTGAAGGAGTGAATATCATCAACATATAAAATTTTTAATTTTATTTATTTTTATTTTTAATTAATAAAAATTTCATTTATTTTGTGTCTCTGTAATTTCTCCTCTCCTTATTCTTCCTCCTCATTCCCAGTTCCTAGGCTACCATCATTTTGTTTTTTATTCCTATAGGTTGGTTTGCATTTTTATAATTTTACTTAAATGGAGTTATACAGTATTGTAGATACCCTTGGTTGTCTGGCTTCTTTAATCCAACATGAATATTTTGAGATTTATCTATGTTGTTTGTATCAAGAGTTCATTTTTTAAAAAATTGTTGATTTGTATTCTATTGTACAAATGCTATACACATCATTTAGCCATTTACCTGTTGCTAGTCACTGGATGGTGTTTCTAACTTGAAGCTACTGCAAGTGAAGCTGTGAACATTGGTGTTCAAGTCTGATGTGGACACAAGACTTATCTCTCTTGGATAAATACCTCTGAATAGTATATCCTGATATGGAGGGATAGCCAAGATATATGACTCACTAAAAAATAAATATAGCATGAATACTTTGGTCTCATTCATGTGTATTTTAAAAATACACATGATTCTATATATGTTTCAACATCAAATTCATAATTTGGCTGAATTCTAAAATGCTGGTGGTTAAAAATCAATATTCAGTTGAAACTGAGACTGGAACTGATTATATCATCCTAGAATGAACTTTGTTCCAGACTTATTCTTAACTTCCAATATTATTACAAATGTACTAGTCACATCTTTAAAGACTACCCTCATGGTGCAGGAACTGGTTCCACAGCAGGGTCAGCAGGCGAGCAGATCTGTGACACGGTATCTCACATTTTCAACAGGAAAATCAGTGTGGCTGATTTTCAACCAGTGTGGCTTTTTTTTTTTTTTAACTGTGTGGCTTGTGGCATCTTAGTTCCCTGACTAGGGATTGAACCCAGGCCCTCAGCAGTGAGAACTTGGAATCCTAACCTCTGGACCACCAGGGAATTCCCATTGGCATCTTAAATAACATCTTTTTTNCTTTTTTTTTTTTTTAACTGTGTGGCTTGTGGCATCTTAGTTCCCTGACTAGGGATTGAACCCAGGCCCTCAGCAGTGAGAACTTGGAATCCTAACCTCTGGACCACCAGGGAATTCCCATTGGCATCTTAAATAACATCTTTTTTTCCTTCCTTTCATCTTTCGCTCCTTCCTTTCTTCCTTCCTCTGTCCCTCCTTACATGTATGTGTATATATATATGTATCTCTATCAGATTTAATCCCTTGAATCTATTTGTCACTTCCACTGTATAATGGTAAGGGATTTGATTTAGGTCATACCTGAANCTCATTTGAAAAGACCCTGATGCTGGGAAAGATTGAAGGCAAGAGGAGAAGGGGATGACAGAGGATGAGATGGTTGGATGGCATCACCAACTCTGTGGACATGAGTTTGAACAAGCTCTGGGAGTTGGTGATGGACAGGGAAGCCTGGCATGCTGCAGTCCATGGGATTGTAAAGAGTTGGATACAACTGAGCGACTAAATTGAACTGAACTGATATATGTATTTCCCTCTCTCTATATATAGATAGATATAGATATGAGGGAGTGTATAGAAATACAGAGGAAAAGGAGGGGCCCCAAATTTTGTTCTCATTCTTCGAACTCCTTTCCTCCCTCCTTCCCTTCCTTCCTTTCTTTCATTGGAGCAGAATACAATTCAGGAAGTCGTTTTTTAAAAACATGTTATCTAGAAGGAACTTTGTACCTAGGATTTATAGATTGGTCAACTCTCCAATTTTTTTTTAATTGCAGTTATGAAAATGGCTGGCAATGAATAGGAATTATTTCAAGAAGCTCGGTTTAAGTTTGTGAATGCAGTAGACTCAGCTATACAGGATTGTCTTCTCAAAGTAGTCTCATAGGCTCTTTATAAAATGTAGTAAAATACACATAACATAAACTTTACTAGCTTAGCCATTTGTATAAGTATACAGTTCACTGGCCTTAAGTACATTCATATGGTTGTGCCACCATCACTCCCATCCATCTCCAGAACTTTTATCGTCTTGTAAAACTGAAATTATCCATTAAACACTAACATCCCAATACTCTTTCCCCACAGCTCCTGGCAACCACCATTCTCCTTCCCATTTGTATGAATTTGTCTACTCTAGGGACTTCATATAAATGAAACACTACAGTATTGGTCCTTTTATGGCTGGCTTACTTCTCTGAGCATAATGGTCTGGGAGTTCATGCTTGGAGCCCACCCTTTTGAAGTTAGAAGTATGAGAACAAAGTGTGCGGCCCCTCCGTTTTCTCTGTACTTCTATACAGTGTATTTCTGCACACTAAAAGTGTTCTTCTATACACTCTTTCTTATGTGTGTATATATGTTGTTATATGTGATTTGGGAGTTTTTCTTCTTTAAAAATTTTTTAATTTATTTATAGCTGCACTGGGTCTTCACTGTTGCACTTGGGCTTTCTCCACTTGAGGCGAGCGGGGGCTGCTCTTCACTGTGGTGCACGGGCTTCTTACCGTGGTGGTTTCTTTTGTTTCGGCACAGGCCCTAGAGCTCTCGGACTTCAGTATTAGTGGCTCGCTGGCTTAGCTGCCCCATAGCAAGCGGGATATTCCCAGACCAGGGATGGAGCTATGTCCCCGGCACTGGCCAGCAGATTCTCAACCACTGGGTCACCAGGGAAGTGCTGGAGTTTTCCTTCTCTGGAAAGTCTAAACTGATAACAAAGCTGACATTCTGCATTTGATTCGTTTTGAGAAGATGTGAAGGAATTCCTAAACGATTTTTTTTTCCCCTTGAAATGATCATGGCCCAGTTGGAATTAAATGGCAAATAATTAAAATTCTTAAGGGATATTTTGCTCATTCACTTCAAAGTCTACCTGTGTTAGTGTGTTAGTTGCTCAGTCATGTCCAACTTTTTGCAACCCCACGGACTGTGGCCCACCAGGCTCCTCTGTCTGTGGGATTCTCCAGGCAAGAATACTGGAGTGAATTGCCATTCTCTTCTCCAGAGGATCTTGACCCAGGGATTAAATCCTGGTCTCCCGCACTGCAGGCAGATTCTTTACCGTTTGAGCTACACGCAAGTCTCTTTACCGGTTGAGCTGTAGGAAACAACTTTACAGTTCCTAGAATTTTAATTCTCTCTAATCTCCATTGCTGCCCTTGTGTTAATACTTAGTTTTTAAATAAACATTTGTGGACTCAAAAAGGACTTTTTAATCTTTCCTAAAGTTATCAAACTCAGTCTTAATATTTGCACTGATGATCTATTGCTTCATTTACTTAACTATTTGAAATCCTAAATGATGGCTTTTATTCACAATCCTAACAGTTTGTACACAAGTTATTTCAACATTTTTCTTTTGCAATGATAAATATAAACTTTAACTAAAAGAATCTCCACATAAAACACTTGGGGTAATAGTTCTCTCTAAAGTACATCCAAAAAAAAAAAGAAAAGAAAATAAGCAAACAAAAATAATAAATTACATCTAAGATGACTCCTATGTTTAAAAGTGATTGTTCATATAATGCCAATCAGTGACTTTTGTCGAGGGGCTTCCCTGGTGGCCCAGTGGCTAAGACTGAGCAGCCTATGCAAGGGCCCCAGGTTTGATCCCTGGTCAGGGAACTAGATCCCACATGCTCCAACTAACAGTTCACATGCCACAACTAAGACTCGGCACAGCAAAATTAATTAATTAGTTTAAAAAAAGACTCACCTTGTGTGGATAGATGGTCTTATGCTGATTAGCTATGGTGATAGTTGAATCAGAGATGGCAAACATTTTCCGTAAAAGGCTAGACAGGAAGTATTTTACGCTTCTCAGGCCATTTTCTATTGCAACAACTCAACTATGCCTCCTAGTTTGAAAGTAGCTATAGATAATTACCTGAACAAATGAGTGTCATGGGTTGCAATAAAACTTTATTTACAAAAAACTATATTTACAAAACTTTATTTACAAAAACAGAAAAGAAGCTAGATTTGGCTTCAAGGTGGGAAATTGCAGACCCCCCAATGTAGCTGATAATTGTTCAAGAAGACCAAGCATGCCAGGGTCGACAGTAAGTTGGCATNCCCTGGGATTTCTTTGGAAGGAATGATGCTAAAGCTGAAACTCCAGTACTTTGGCCACCTCTTGTGAAGAGTTGACTCATTGGAAAAGACTCTGACGCTGGGAGGGATTGTGGGTAGGAGGAAAAGGGGACGACAGAGGATGAGATGGCTGGATGGCATCACCGACTCGATGGACCTGAGTTTGAGTGAACTCAGGAGTTGGTGATGGACAGGGAGGCCTGGCGTGTTGCAATTCATGGGGTTGCAAAGAGTTGGACACGACTGAGTGACGGAACTGAACTGAACTGCAGGAAAGCCAAGAATTGCCAGCAGTCACCAGACTCAAGGAAAGAGGCAAGGAAGGATTCTCCCCTAGAGCCCTCAGAGGAAACAAGCCTGCCAACACCTTGATTCTGAATTTCTGGCCTCCAGAACTATGAGAGAATAACTTTCCATTGTTTAAAGCCTCCAAGTTGGTGGTCATTTGTTACAACAACAATAGGAAACTAATTCAGGCCCCACATGGGCTTCAGAAGTCTAGCTACTGAGGGCTAGGGCATCGAGAGAGGAGGCAGGGCCAGACAGAGGAAAAGTGAAAGTGAAGTCACTCAGTCGTGTCTGACTCTTTGCGACCCCATGGACTGTAGCCTACCAGGNTCAGGCCCCACATGGGCTTCAGAAGTCTAGCTACTGAGGGCTAGGGCATCGAGAGAGGAGGCAGGGCCAGACAGAGGAAAAGTGAAAGTGAAGTCACTCAGTCGTGTCTGACTCTTTGCGACCCCATGGACTGTAGCCTACCAGGCTCCTCCCTCAATGGAATTCTCCAGGCAAGAGTACTGGAGTGGGTTGCCAGACAGAGGAAAGGGAGACAGCAAAGTGGAGAGACAGACAGACACTGGACATGGGACCCTGGGGCCTGCCTGAGTGCAAGGAGCCCAGAGCAGAAGTCTCCTAGAGGCCAGCCTGAAGCAAATGTTCCCCTCTGGGGCTCACGCACCTCAATGGAGTTTCTCCCGGGGTGCTCGGCGGCGAGCAGCTGCTCGCCCTCGCTGTGCAGCTTGTTAATTCTCTCCTCTTTGGCCTCCAGGTTCCGGTGGATGAAATTCTGCAGCGAGGGCAGTGGAGGGGCTCAGTGCCCAGCCAGGCAGCCCCAAGCTCCTTCCGGGGCCCCCGCCCCGCACCCCCAGAGCCCAGCACCCACCTCGTACTGGCGCCGGCGGCTGGGGTAGTTGAGGTTGCGGTCACTCCAGTCATACTGTATGCGGCCCTGGGCCTGCTGGTCCAGCCAGTACAGCTCGTTGGTGCAGCGCTGCATGTAGTCCTGCAGCGAGCTCAGGTGCCGCTGACGCGCTTGCGACGCCGCCTGCAGGCAGGTAAGGACGGGGCTGCAGCCTCGCCAGCAAGGGACTCCCTCCACACCTCCTGCCCCGCTGGACTCCCTTGGATAAGTCATCTGACCTTCCCAAACCCTTTCATTCGTTCAGCAAACGTCTGTTGTGCATCTACTAAGTGCTGGGCTAATGCAGGAGACAAGAGACTCGGGTTCTATCCCTGGGTTGGAAAGATCCCCTGGAAGAGGGCATGGCAACCCACTCCAGTGTTCTTGCCTGGAGAATCCCATGGANTAATAAGTTACATCTAAGATGACTCCTATGTTTAAAAGTGATTGTTCATATAATGCCAATCAGTGACTTTTGTCGAGGGGCTTCCCTGGTGGCCCAGTGGCTAAGACTGAGCAGCCTATGCAAGGGCCCCAGGTTTGATCCCTGGTCAGGGAACTAGATCCCACATGCTCCAACTAACAGTTCACATGCCACAACTAAGACTCGGCACAGCAAAATTAATTAATTAGTTTAAAAAAAGACTCACCTTGTGTGGATAGATGGTCTTATGCTGATTAGCTATGGTGATAGTTGAATCAGAGATGGCAAACATTTTCCGTAAAAGGCTAGACAGGAAGTATTTTACGCTTCTCAGGCCAATTTCTATTGCAACAACTCAACAATGCCTCCTAGTTTGAAAGTAGCTATAGATAATTACCTGAACAAATGAGTGTCATGGGTTGCAATAAAACTTTATTTACAAAAAAATATATTTANAGATGGCAAACATTTTCCGTAAAAGGCTAGACAGGAAGTATTTTACGCTTCTCAGGCCAATTTCTATTGCAACAACTCAACAATGCCTCCTAGTTTGAAAGTAGCTATAGATAATTACCTGAACAAATGAGTGTCATGGGTTGCAATAAAACTTTATTTACAAAAAAATATATTTACAAAACTTTATTTACAAAAACAGAAAAGAAGCTAGATTTGGCTTCAAGGTGGGAAATTGCAGACCCCCCAATGTAGCTGATAATTGTTCAAGAAGACCAAGCATGCCAGGGTCGACAGTAAGTTGGCATTTTACCCTTCAATCTTCCACAGGCCAAAAATAAAGCCAAACAGCAGAATTTGGCAGAACACTGAGGGTGAGCTGAACTACAGAGCTTCCGGAATATATACCAGAATACAAGTTACAAAACATTTTCGGAAAGATAAACAAATAATTGTCAGCCTTAACTCCCTCTGGGAGTGGAAAGGAGGCGGGCGGGGGTAGGGAAATTTTCCTTCTGCTTTTACATCCTTATTTACTTTGAATCTTTTATCATGTGCATTTTATTAAAGTTAAGACATTTTCTTCACTGAATGATTTGTTATACATAGGATCAGAGTTTGATGTTTTGTATCAAACAAATACTTGCTGTTGTGACACCTGTTTTAAAGTAAAAGATTAAAATTAGCAGACCTTATGAAATTCTTTTGTCATGATCATAGGTGGCAACTTTTGTCAGGATAATTGTGACTTAGTCTGTTTTTTGGCACGGGGCAGTCACTGCAAGATCAACCTATGATGGCAACCTATGTTCAAAAGGCTATAAGAGTCATAAATAAGGAACATGTTGGACTAAATTATATCAAAAGTCATGAATAGTTTAATTCATTTCATTGATTCTTTTTTTAGTCTTCTCTTATCACAGTGATCCTATTCATAACAACACACTTTTACCAAAAATTCCTTTATAATTCATGATAATTTTGTGCTATGAGGCAGAATATTTATCAACAAAACTTGGAGAAATATTAGTGACTTAAGTGTCTTGAGTACTTATCATGAGCCAGACAGCTGTGTTAGGTGCTTACCATGGATTGTAATAATCAGTGATCACAACATCCCTATGAAGTCAGTACTAATATTATCCCCATTTTACAGAGGATAAAAATGAGGCTTGAAGAGGTTTACAATTTTGTTGAAAATGGTACAGTAGTGATTTTTAAGAGTCAAGCCTAAGGAGTCTGATTTGAGTCCTTCCCCTCACTCCTGATATGTGACCCAATGAGAAAGGATGGAGTGAATAATTAAAAAACATTTCAAATTGACAACAGAATGTACTTAATGATTTCCCAGTAGGTAAGGAAGTGGGAAGATGAATAACTTACAAGTGGCACCAAACTCACCTCCTTACATGTTATTACCTTAGCATATTGATCAAAGCTGGTGTTCCATTTCTGACTAAATGTCATTTGGGCCCAAGGGGGAAACAGTACTTTTCAGAGCATCTGTAAAACTTGTTCAGCTTTTAAAATTCACTGGTGTTACTGGACCCATGAACTGAAGAGTAATTGTATTGGAAAAATATCAACATCCTCAATTCAATTCCTCCTGTAACCTCAAGGTTCTAATGCAGTAGAAACACTACATCATTTCTGGAAATGCTTGGGAATGCCAAGAAACACATGATCAGAAGCAGGCTGAACTAGGATGAGGGACAGATGTGATAAAAGCAAAGAAACAAGTAAGATCTGGAGGAAGTGGCGAATGTCCAGGCCAAGGAAAGAGGAATAGGAATCTTAGTGGCAGAAGATGAAGCAGGGTGTGTGGTTGGGTATGTACAGATGAAAAGAGGAAATAATGGGAACATTCTAACAAGGCAGTTCCCTCAGATCCTTGAAAGTCCACGTCTGCCCTCTGAATGACTTTGCCCATATAAGGACAGCGTTCACAACCAAGCCAAGTTACTGCCAACTAGGGCTTCATGAGACAGTTAGTTGGACCATGGAGACAGGAAGGTCAAACTCACGGGTCATGATGGCCCAGCAAGCTCTCATCATTGTGCCTGAAGTTTCCTCTGTCTTTACTTTTTCCTCTTTTTGGTGAGGTCTGGCTGAAAACAGAGTAGTGAAACTTGTAAATAACCATCAAGTTTTATTTCCATTTTTCTTGTCCAAGGTCCAACTCCCTGGGAGCCTGGCAACTCCGTGGTCATCTAATTAATCTGAAAATCCAACATTATTGGTATGTGAATAGTGTCACCACACTCTTCCCCAGAGGTTAAATTCATCCGAGTGCTTCACTACTGGGCTTTAATATCTCAGCCATTAAATGAAATAGCACATGTCCAGATGACCACATGCCCACCAAGAATGAAAGTACTGGGTGATATTCTATCCTGGGCTACCTAGCAGTCAGCTGATGAGCACTTGGTGGCAAGAAAGATGATTAAGGGACTTCGCTGGTAGTACAGTGGATAAGAAATTGCCTGTCAATGCAGGGGACATAGGTTCGATCCCTGGTCTGGGAAGATCCCACATGCTGCAGAGCAACTAAGCCCATATGCCACAACTGCTGAGCCCAAGTACTGCAACTCCTGAAACTTCCATGCCTAGAGTTTGTGCTCTGCAACAACAGAAGCCCGAGAACCACACAGGAGAGTAGCCCCCACTCACTGCAACTAGAGAAAGCCCACACACACCAATGAAGACCCAGTGCAGTAAAAATAAATTTTAAAAATGTTTAAATAGTTAAGAAAGAAAGATGGTTAAAATATATATATTCAGTGTATTATCTGATATAGTTCAGTGGTTTCTAGACTCTTCTACATCAGAGTCTCCAGAGGTGGCAAGCATATTCCAAGGCTCTTTCTCCAGGGATTCTGATTGGATGAGTCAGAATGGGAAAATATTTTTAGCAAGGTCCTGTGTGCTTCTGGGATTTTGGACTGGCTTTTGAGAATGGCTGTGTGCAACTGATCTTCACAACCTCTGGCCCCACTTTTATCACCCAGCCTCCCCTTGCCTCATTCCCTGTGCAAAGGCCCTTACTTCTACCCAAGTAAGTCTTATAGCTGCTTCTCTTTTCTGCCTAATCTAGGCCATCTTCCATGTCATGTTGGTATGTCTTAGAATTTTACAACTACTGGATCTATTCCCTTCTTTCCCTAAAACATATTTTTCCTTGAGTGTCATTGGTGATTCAGTGGTAAAGAACCCACCTGCCAATGCAGGAGACATGGTTTTGATCCCTGGGTCGGGAAGATCCCTGGAGGAGGAAATGGCTACCCTTTCCAGTATTCTTGCCTGGGAAACCCAGTGCACAGAGGAGCCTGGTGGGGTACAGTCCACAGAGTAGCAAAGAGCAGGACATGACTTATTAACTAAACAGCAACAGTAACAACAACAAATTGGTATATATTGGGCCTAAACTTTAAATGGGAGCTACTGTCACTTCTATAATGTGATTGTGCCATATTATTTGAGAATCTTCAATTCTTCTGAAAATAACTAGTGATACAAACAAGCAGAATAACAGATGAAACTCATAAAACATGTTGAGGAAAGATAGCAAATGTGCTAAGTCAGAAATCTGTTCAGTTAAACAGAGCATATGTTTGATGAAGTGAAAGTGAAAGTGTTAGTCGCTTCAGTTGGGTCTGACTCTTTGTGACCCCGTAGCCCACCAGGCTCCTCTGTCCATGGGATTCTCCAGGCAAGAATACTGGAGTGGGTTGCCATTCCCTTCTCCAGGGGATCTTCCAGACCCAGGGATTGAAACCAGGTCTCCTTTATTGAAGCCAGATTCGTTACCTTCTGAGCCACCAGGGAAGCCACATATATCTGATAAACATAGACAAGAATGGAACAAACCAGAGTGCTACTTGGGGACAGGAAAGAATGAAAGAACCAGTCAAACCTACAATATGAACACAGCACAGATCATGTATCATCCTTATGCTACGTGACTTCTGCCGAACTCACAGATAAATCATAGTTCCTTAGCAAGTTACTGGTGAGTTTCAGTTGTGCCAGGATACCCATCCTTCCATCTCTTAGAAAGAGAAAGCATGTGCTGGCTCCAGATAACTTCAGCCTGCTGAGTCCTCTTGTTGTTNGAAATTCGGACAAGCAGAGAGGCACCAGGGGTGTGAGGGCCAAGAAGGCAACCATGATGAAGAAGCAACAGGAAGGCAGCATGTTCCAGCCCAGGAGACGGGCCTCCAAAGAAACCAACCCTACCTGCACCTGGACCTGGGACCCTTAGCCTCTAGAACAATGAAAAAATAAGTTTCTGTTGTATAAACCACCTGGTCTGGTGGTATTTGTTATGGCAGCCTTAGCAAATTAACATAGAGAGTCATTGCTATCTTTCTCAAAGTAGCTTCATTTAAGAGAAGTCTAGAATTGAATGACAATCTGATTGGTGGAAGCTCCTAAACGTTGTCTTTGGAGAGGGTTCAACATTCATCCCCACATCTAGTCCTGCTCCCTGGCACATAGTACATTCTTAGTAAGTATTTATTGAATGAATGGATGAATGAATATTAATAAGAAGATAAGTCTCTAGTGCCAAGTATACTGCAACCAACAGCTGATAGGTTCCTGGGAACAAGGGCTAAATGCTTATTAGATGCCAGGTGCTGTGCAGTAAAAACTATAAAAAGCAAATGCAAGAACATAAAACCTTAGGAGTCTGAGGATTTTTAGAGAAAGGAAAACTGGTCCATGTTACCACTTCATTATCTTTGTAAACACTGCTGTGTAATCGCTAGTCCAGGGGGGCAATGCTGTTATGGGAAGGAGCTACAGGTTGAAAGCTAGAAGTCGCTTTCTTATTCTGTCACTTATGAGAGTCTATGGGGAAAAGTTACTTAGCCATTCTGAGCCTCACTTTCCTCTTGTGTAAAACAGTACTATCGATACCTACCCTGCTTATGGCATAAAGCTGTGGTGAACTTCTGAGGAAAAGCTGTGTGAAGATAATCTATAAACTGTAAATGTTATGTGGATTAAAGGCATCCTGTTTATAATGATAACCTTGAATCAAGTAAATACTAGCTTATCACTTCAGTTCAGTTCCTCAGTCGTGTCCGACTTTGCGACCCCATGAATTGCAGCACGCCAGGCCTCCCTGTCCATTGCCAGCTCCCAGAGTTCACTCAAATTCACATCCATCAAGTCGGTGATGCCATCCACCCATCTCACCCTCTGTCGTCCCATTCTCCTCCTGCCCCTAATCCCTCCCAGTATCAGAGTCTTTTCCAATGAGTCAACTCTTCGCATGAGGTNCGGTGACAGCATCCTTCATCAATATTTATTTATTTATTTAGGTCACATTAGGTCTTAGTTGCGGTTATGTGGGATCTTGGTTCCCTGACCAGGGATTGAACCAGGGTGCCTGAATTGGGAGAGTGAAATCTTAACCACTGGACCACTAGGGAAGTCTGTCTTACCCTCCGTTTATTCCCGTCTGTTTTAAATTTATTCATGGACTTCCCTGGTGGTTCAGTGGTTAATGGACCACCCAATGCAGTGGTCCCCAGGTTCGATCCTTGGTCCAGGAAGTAGATCCCACGTGCTACAACTAAGACCCAGCACAGACAAACAAATAAATACTTTAAACAAATAGATTTATTCAATAAACCTTGTGATTCAAGCATTTTAATTTTATCATCTCAGCTTATTTCATGAACTCTAAGGGAGTCTTTCTGATAGTGGGCTTGAGGGCAGTGTGACCAACCTGTTCTGTTTGCCCCAAGGACTTTCCCAGTCTTAGCAGGGCAGCTAAGCAAACAGTTGTGGTCAGTGTCTCATTCACTAGTCAGGAGGTAACCTGTTTTGTTGCATACTTCCTGTTTAGCCCCAACGCACAGAAAATAGGGCACTGGCTTTGTATTTTCTAAATCAAACCTTCTTTTCAAATAAAAATGTGCCACAGAGGAGTTTCAAAATTGAGGTCTGTTTTGAAATATTCAAGCAAGGCAGCAAAATGTTGAAGGTGACAGGCATCTGGAACAAAGGTGGTAAAAATGAAGAAAATCACAACAAAAGCTATACACATAAAAAGACAAAGCTACACTGAAGAGAAAAGATGAGCAAGAATACTAACTGTTCAGTCCCCATGATTGTGGAGGGCGTAGAAATGTTTATTTTTCATGTCTTTAAAGTGACCTTGACTGTTTCTTCTTTGTAATAATTTGATTGCATCCATGTACCTTCCATTTCACTGTATTCACTCAGTTCTCAGCCAATCTTGTTGGCTTGAAGAGCCAGCTTGGATGTGTCTATCTTCCCATCATGACCATGGTGGGCTGGCAACGGACTTGCCTTCCTCCCCTCCCTGAGGAGTACACAATGGATTTGCTTTGGATCAACTCATCAACAGCTGTTCAAGGACTGCCTGCTCTACATAACTAGCCTGTTACATAAAGGAAGGTCCCTGCTCTAGTTGGGTTGATGTTCTATAAAGAGGTTGGGGCTGTAGACTCTTTTTGTCTTTTGTCTATTTGCCCAGGGAAAATAGCTGGGTTCACATACAAAGTAAGGAAAAAAGTTGCATAAATATGATATAGTTCAAGAAAGAGACTGCTGCAAACACTTAGAGTTGGAACTAAGACTTGAAATGAGGGGGGATTTCCTTGGTGGTTCAGTGGTTAAGAATCCATGCTTCCACTGCAGGGGGTACAAGTTCCATCTCTAGTTAGGGAACTAAGATCCTTCATGACTCTTGGCACTGCCAAAAAAATAAATAAATAAAAATTAAAATGCAATCTTAAGATCATAAATAACCTCAGATATGCAGTTGACACCACCTTTATGGCAGAAAGTGAAGAGGAACTAAAAAGCCTCTTGATGAAAGTGAAAGAGAAGAGTGAAAAAGTTGGCTTAAAGCTCAACATTCAGAAAACGAAGATCATGGCATCCGGACCCATCACTTCTTGGGAAATAGATGGGGAAACAGTGGAAACAGGGTCAGACTTTATTTTGGGGCCTCCAAAATCACTGCAGATGGTGACTGCAGCCATGAAATTAAAAGACGTTTACTCCTTGGGAGGAAAGTTATGACCAACCTAGATAGCATATTCAAAAGCAGAGACATTAGTTTGTCAGCAAAG